>LAZP02000332.1:0-22669 GCA_001272575.2 Ophiocordyceps unilateralis | reverse complement strand
CTCCCCGCCTTGTGTACGGGTAGGGCTTGTACACAGCACGGGTAGGGCCGCATCCGCCCTTTTTTTTTTTCTCCTTCTTCGCTCTTCTTTATTTGTCCTTATTTGGTTTCCGACAAACTGTTAAAAAAAAAAGGGCAAAAAAAAAGGAAAAAAAATAAAATAAAAACTTGGTACGAAAAGAAATTGCCGGCTTCGGCTTGGTCGCTCCCGGGTTCCTTGGTCTCTTTTTGCCTCCCCTCTCCCCTGCCCAATCCCACCCCCTTCCCCCCACGGCTGGACTCGGCGCGCTAAGAGGTGGGCAAAAGAAATGGACGCGAGAGAGAGAGAGAGAGAGAGAGAGAGAGAGAGAGATTGGCAGTGCCAGAGGAATGTAGGCACACACCCGTACCGATACCCGAAGAGTAAAAAAAAATCCAAGAAGATGGCAGAAAAAAAAAAAAAGTGTCACGTGGTGCGTCTAGCTCACTTCACTCGAGTCAGTGTCTTTCTATTCGCACGTGTGGATGAATGGGTGTGTGTGTTGGTTAGGTGTACATGATGTGTGTGGCAGTAGTACAACACGCTTGTGTGTGTGTGTGTGCGTGTGTGTGTGTATATGTGTGTGCTGGGTAAAACAGCAAGAATGCCCAAAAAAAAGTATGCCGTTTCGTCTCCGTCTCTGCAAAGACAAGCAAGCAACAGGGACAAAAAGGCAAAACCTCCCCTTCCCCCTCCCGCCTCCCTCAGAGAGGAAAAAAAAAAAAAAAAAACCAAGCACATGAAACAAGGTTATCTCAATGCTTTCTCCTCACCACTTTTGACCAGTCAGGCTTGCGTTGACGTCACGTCCCGATGGTCTGCGTCTGCTTCGTTGGTCAGCCTGAAGTCGTTGGCTGCCACACTCAGCTCAGAGAGAAAGTGGGGGCGGAAGGCGGCCGAGTCCTCCGCGCGACCGCTCCGTTGGTGCTGGCAATCGTCGTCCGGAGCCCCGGCCGGGGTTTGGTGTGACGGTTTGGCTGGCAATCTTGGGCAGAGCACGCTAGAGTGTCTCTCGAGTGATTTAGTACACTAGGTAGGTAGCATAGATTCTAGTGGACACACCGCCTCATCTGCCGCAACCACACGAACACATACACACACATACACACACATACACACACATACACAACAAACAGAGACCCAAGAACCCCACCTATAGTAGGTAGCTTCTTCTGGACCGCATCTTCTGCCCTCCCTCCCACTCCTCCTCCCCAGGACTGATAGAAACATATGTACGACTATAATAAATAATAGGTACCTAGCTCTGCCTGGGGCTGTGCTACCCCCTCCCCCCCCCCCCCCCCCCCACTCAGCTACGCCACACCCACCCAAAACGCCTCAACGCACGCAGGGCTGTCTGTCGCCTGCAGCAAGGATCTGCGGAAGAGGGCCTCGCCGACTCCCTGCAGAGCGAGAGGGAGCCCATGACGCGACCGTGTTTCGTGCCAAGTTTTCTTCTTGGTCGATTTCAACGTCAGCCAAGCAATCTCGAGATTAATACGGTCCGACTAGCCGGGACTCGAGTTTAATGCGGTCCGTCCGAATAAGCCGGAAGAGTTTGCCTCGGGCTAAAAAGGTTTTATGATGTCGTCGGCTTGGGGAATTGACAAAGTTGAGGATTGATTCGGATTGATTTTTCAATACCCAAGGTAGGTTAAGGTAGGTTAAGGTAGGTAGGTAGATGGATCTAGATCGTTTACTCGTCTGAGACGCAGGGAAAACTGTTTTGCCTCGACCCCTACCATGGCCACCATGCATGCCTTGCCGATTGCCTTGCCTTATCTTATCGCCATTCCATTTTTTTTAATTTTTTTTTTTGGGGTTCACATCGTCGTCGTAGCCGGATTTTTACTGCCAACCCTCATCCATCACCATGGATAAATAAATCCATCCATCACCATGAATGACTGACTCCATCCATCACCAGGAATGACAGACTCCAGGCCTTCAACCCTGTACCTACATCCGATAAACTCCCCCATCGTCGTCCATCACGGAGACCTCTTCCTTCGTCGAGGAAACATAATATACTACTAGGCTTTTTTGCTCGCGTCGCATGGACATCCCCCAGCTCAAGTTCCGTCGCCGCCGAGCCGACATATCGTGGCCATGACGCTCATGCCGTCACCCTTTACTCTCCTCGTCCATGGACAGGTGGCCGGTGAGCTCATCAATGCTCACGTCTCGCATGTGGCAGCCTCGCAGACAGACGCATCGCCTTCGCTTGGTATAGAGGCTGAAGCCATCGACATCTTGGCCGTTGCACTCGCTGCCTTTGATGCCTTTCTGCAGATCAACGTCACCGGCCCCGTCATCCCCGCCCATATCCTCTCCGCTATCGAGAGCCGGTTCATCGACGCCTGGTCATCGTCCCGCCAGGAGGCTATCGGTGACGTTACCCGTCTGCGCAAGGCCTGCCTCGCCCACCTCGACGTAGACGGAGTCTCCCCCTACACTTACATCTCCCACCTCGAGCTCTTCTCCCTCGCCCGCTTTCTTCTCTTCCACCTCTTGAGCGATAGCGGCCACGACGTCATCGACCCGTCGTCCTCATACCCTGCCAGGACCGAAAGGGTCAGCATCGCCTGGTGGAGGTTGCGCATCAATGTTTGGCACTACAAGCTGCTCACGCAACCTAGCCTCGACAGCGGATCCAACTTGACCAAGAGCTCGCAATGGACCGACGTGCCCTCCCTGACGTCCAACATCCTCGACACCTTGGATGCCCTGTACGGTAGCATATGCGGCCGCGAGGTCTGGTCATCTACCGGCGCATGGGATAGACAAGACCAGGTTCACTTTCTCGTCGAGGCGGCCACCAACTACATCCTGCTCGGTTGTCATGACAAGGCCAAGGAGAGGATCCAAGAGGCGGCCCAGGCGAGCGGTTTTCAGTACGCCCTGTCCGGTGCGCTTGGCAAGAGGACGAGATATCAAGAAAAGAGCACCAGCCAGCTGCTTGTGCTGGCCCGCAGTCGACTCGACCCCATTTCCGTGGACGGGGCCTCCAGACCCAACGCCTTGCGCCTCGACGACGATACTCTGCTCGAGGAGATTGACTTTGCCGGCGACAGGACCGAGGCCGGGGCTGATGGCCTGCCGCTTGGCCTGGCAGAGCTGTCCCCAGACCATCAGCCCCAACTCGCCAGCCTGGATCAGATGCTACTCCTCGCGGAAGCCACCTTTAAAGACGCCTTCTCGCCTGCCGATATGCTGACGCTGGAGGAGGTGCTCCCGTTCGCCGTCCGTGTTCTGGCCGACAAACGGACCAACTGGCAGATTTACACGCAAGCGTTACTTGTCCGATCGCGCATCGAGCTGCACAGGAGCCGGACTGTGCAGCGGGGCGTCCTCCAGCTCCAGGCCGTCGCAGACCAGGTGATTGCCGACACGTCTCCCAGCGCGGATGACGCCGAAGCGGGCCATGATGTACCGGTCATCCGCGTGTCGGCCGCTCCTACGACCTTTCTCCCGCCTCCCAAGGCTTCCGAGTCGGCTCCGGCCGAGGTCCGGCTCCGCTACATCCACGCGCTGTCGTCGCCCCCGCGATGGCACCTCGAGTCCGAGCTTGCCCACGCATGGGCCGGCGTCGGCTCCCTGGCGTCGGCGCTCGACATCTTCAAGCGTCTGCGTCTCTGGGCCGAAGTCGCTCTCTGTCTAGCGGCCGCGGCCGCGTCGAATGATGAGGATGGGAGAGGCGCCGGCGGAGAAGAAAAAGCCAAGGCCATTATCCGCTGGCGGCTGTTTCACCGAACCGGAGCCCATGTCCGAGACGGAGACGATGAAGACGACGAAGAAGAAGAAGAAGAAGAAGAAGAAGAAGAAGAAGAAGAAGAAGAAGAAGAAGAAGAAGAAGAAGACGTCGACGACGTGGCGCGTCGCGGACCCGAGGCCTATACCGGCCCCCGACGAAAGCCGTCACCGCCCAACGCCCCCCGCTTATGGTGCATCCTCGGTGACCTCGAGGACGACGCCGACCACTACGAACGCGCCTGGCACGTATCTCATGGCCGATATGCCCGCGCGCAGAGGGGTCTCGGCGAGTACCATCTCAGGCGCCGTGACTGGGCCCGCGCTGAGGAGGCGTACCGGCTCGCCACCGCCGTCAACCGGCTCAGTCCGGACATGTGGAGCCGTCTCGGGGACGTCAGCCTCCGCAGGGGAATGTTCGCCGAGGCGGCAGAGGCCTTTCACCGCGCCATCGGCTGTGCTTCCGCCCAAGCTGGAGGCGAGGACGCCAAGACGTGGAGTAACCTGGGCACCTCGCTGTGGAGTCTCTACTGCCGGGAGACGGACAAGGAGGACGATGCTTCTCCCGACGTCGACTCGGATGATGATGGCGCATCCCGTCGCTCCCCGGCCACGCTCCTCGCCCAGGCGCTCTCGGCCTACAAGAGAGCGGCGTCCATCAGCCACGACAACTGGCGCATGTGGGAAAACGTGCTGACCATGGCATCCCGCACACAACCGCCTTCCATCCCCGACATGGTCCAAGCCATGTCCAACGTGATTCGAATCCGTCAAAGCGAAGAAGCCATCGACGCAGACATGCTCGCCGCCATACTCCAACACTCGCTCCTCGACACGCGCCGCGGCCCCCAACAACTTACCACCAGCCCGAGCAACGAAATCGGCGGCTCAACAGCCCCAGGTCAAATCACGACGCTCGTCGAATCCAGCATCGTCCCCCTCATCACCCACCGGTCCCGTCTATGGTCCCTCGTCGCTCGTTTCCGTACCTGGCGCGGGGACTTGGTCGCTGCCGCGGATGCTTCCGAGAAGGCTTGGCGTGCTGCCCTCGCTTCTCTCGATCAGCATGACGATGACGATGACGACGACGACGACGACGACGACGATGATGATGATAATGATAATGGTGGTGGTGGTGGTGGTGGTGGTGGTACGGCGTGGAAGGAGGCGGTCAAGACGACGGGTCAACTCGTCGATTCGTTGGAGAGCCTTGGCGCCGATAGGTGGCGCCTCAGGGCTGCCAGTGCCGTTAGGGCCCTCCTGAGGAGACTTGCCGACAGGTCGAGTGGCGAGCTTGGGCCTGACTTGGTCTGTCTTGCTGAGAGGGTGGGCGTTGATGTCGGGTAGATGGATGGGAAGAAGACGGATGGATAGATGGTTGGATGGGTAGGTAGAGAGGTAGGTAGGTAGGTAGGTAGGTGGGTGGAATGGGTAGCGGGAGGGTTGTGGTTTGAACCTATTAATCAAAATTGTCCTCATCGTCTATCCCATGCATATGCTTATGCCGTACAACTCTCTTTTCACGAGAAGAGCCGTATCTATTCCTTTGGTCTTGGGCTCAACACTATACTATCCACTCACTCACTCACTCACTCACTCACTCACTCACTCACTCACTCACTCACTCACTCACTCACTCACTCACTCACTCACTCACTTACTCACTCACTCACTCACTCACTCACTCACTCACTCACTCACTCACTCACTTATTTACTCACTCACTCACTCACTCACTCACTCGTCTACTCACTCAATTACGCACTAGTTACCTCCTCAGGCCAAAAGACAAGACCCAGAAACAGACTCCAGAGCACCAAGGTCCATACGCATACGCACACGCACACAATCACACACACAGCGAAAACGGCGCGGAAACTAGAAATTGCCTGCACTGGCTCGCTCCTCACACTGCCATACTCGTAGACACACAAAGCCCGGCCGTCTCAAACGACAGCCCGACCGTCCGACCGCCCCTCGGCGACCAAAAAGGGAGACAACAACTCACCGGGCCGCATCTAAGCCCGCCTCTCCCATGGGATGCCCAAGGACAACCTCCTCTATTTCTTGCCCTTCTTGCGGTTCGGCACCACCTTGAAGCCCACGCTGCCGGCCTCGTTCTCCTTGGCCTGCGTACCGCCGCTTCGCTTGGCCACCTCGGACCAGCCAGCGGCCGACTTGCCATTGTCCGCCGGCAGTTGCTGCTTCTCGGCGATGCCCTTCTCGGCCAGCTTCTTTCGACGCACGTACTCCTCGGCAAAGTGTCGCCCGTCCATCGTCTTGGAGTTGATGTAGACGGCGTCGGCGATGACGCCCGTGTCGAGCGGGAGCGCGTCGAGGTCGGCTTGGAATTCCGAGACTGCAGCCACGTCAGCACCCACGATCTTCTCTCCTTTCTTCACACAAGAAACTTACTGTCGGTGACGTTGGTGAGGCCTCGCGATAACTCGCGACGCGTCCACTTGCTAAACTCTTCCAAGGCCGCGCTCGTCGACTCGACCCTGCCATTAGCATTGCTGGCCGACGCCGCCGGCTTCGACACGACCTTGACGACGGATCCGGGCGTCTTGGCGTTGTTGCCGCTATTGAGCGATCGTCCCTGCGTCGACGGACCGGTCGGAGCCTTCACTTTGCCCCCAGCGCCGACAGTCGCCCAGCCGCTTCCTGCGGGAGACGGCGTGCTCGTCACCGGCGTCTGACCCGGCTTTCCGGCCAGGTTCGCGTAGCTCTTGGACGAGCCGGCCGCTCCGGTAGGGTGGCTGTTACCGTCCCTGTCGCGTGACTTTTGCTTGCGGACTTCCTCCTCGCGTTGGATCTCGGCCAGCGTCTTCTTGCTGGCAGACGACGACGTATTCTGCACGCCGGGCGCGGGACCCTTGGCCGGACCCGGCTTGGACCACGGGCTCGACGACAGCACCGGCGATCCATGACCCCAGGTGCTAGTGGGTGGCAGGCCCGCCGCAGCAGAGGCCGACGCTCGCCTCTCCCTCTCGCGTAGCAGCGCGCTCTCTTGCTCCAGCGAGGCCTTGCGCAGCGCCGCCGCCACCTCTTCGGCCCTGGCCGCTTTTCGCGTCTCGGCTTCCTGGATCTCCTTGAGGCTGGGGCCCTTCTGGCCCTCGGCCCCGGGCTCCTTGGCCCACGGCGCCAGAGGCGGCGGCTGAGCTGCTTCAGGAGACCCGCTCTGCGACCGGCTGTACTGCTCCGGGAGGTTAGACCGGACTCGCTGGGCCGTCGGCGCAGGGAGAGGCGTCGTCGACGAGGGCGGTGGGAACGACATCGGCATGTCCGTCTCGACAGGCTGGCTGGACGCAGCCGCCGCCGCCTGCGTCTTCTGTACCTGCTGTGTGAGCGAGAGGGCGCCGTCCTCGGCATTCTTCCGTCTCCCGGCTTTTCCAGCCTTGCCGGAGGGCGCAGACGACTGCGGGGGCGGCACGTCGCGGACCTCGGCCGAGGGGGACGGGACTTGGGGAGCCTTGCTGTCCGTCGCCGCCATCGCCGTCTCGTCTTCGTGCTGAGCTCGCAACGTCTCAAACTCCTGGAAGCGCTCCCTGAAGCCTTCGGGATCATCCGCCAGCTGGCTCATCTCGGGCAGTCCAGACCTCATACCCGCCTCTCCTGACTGCATTCCTCGCTGCTGCTGCTGCTGCTGCTGCTGCTGCTGTGCTCCCATCTCACCGCTCTGCAAAGAGACCAAGACTTGACGCTCGGTCAGGCTGAGGTTGGCCAGGTCGTCCGTTCTCAGTGAGTCTGCGTTTCCCGCAGCGACTCGCATGATTGGCTGAGAGCCCGCAGTGTGATCGGAGTATATACCCAGAGGCATCGACCCTATGGGCGGCGGAGGCGCCTGCTGCTGCTGCTGCTGCTGCTGCTGAGGCGGAGGCGGAGGCGGCGCAACCCCGATTGGCGAGGCTATGCTGCCGAAGCTGGGCTGGCTCTGGAGGCTATGAACGCTGGAGTGGTGCTGCAAGCCGGGTCCGCCCTGCATCTGGAACTTGGTCATGGCCTGCTGTCGCAACATAAACTCCCTCTGCTGGGCCATCAGATACTGTTCCTCCTGCTTGCGTCGCTCTAGATTGTTCTGCTCCTCGGCCGTCAGCGTCCTCCCGAAGCTGGGGAAGACGCCGCTCAGGGGAGGCACCACGCCGCCGCCGTTGGTCGAAGATGTGAATGGCCCGCTCTGGGAGGGCGGCCCATGGGGGATCCCGATCTGAGGCACGAGGAAGGGCTCTCTCGAATTGCCGATGCGCCTGATGAGCTGGCCCAAGGGCTCGAATTCGGGGTCCTCGACCTTCTTGACTCGTAGGTCCGGCGTGAAAAAGTTGGCCTTGTACCAGTCGTTCATCTCGAGCCCCGTAAAGGGTCCCTGAACCTGGCCCTGGGGATCGAGGTAAACCCATCTCATACGATCAGGCATCACCATCTGACGGACCTGAGACACAGGCGGCTCGTTTCCAGACTGAGGGCCGAATGCCATGTCGCCGCTGACGGGCGTAAACGACTGAGGACCCGGCGCGGTGCTGGTCGGCTGCGTCATCTCGGTCGCATTGAAGACCCCATGCGACCTCCCTACGTCGCTGGATGGGAAGAGCTCCTCGAACATGCCGCGAGCCGATCGCATCGGGCTCTCCGTATCCCGAGAGGGACCGGCGATGCTGCCTCGACCAATGGCTCCGAGTGGATTGGCCTGTCGAGGGTCCGGGGCCGAGTCGGATAGGCCGTGGTCATGTTCGTGAGACTGCATCTGCGCTTGCATGACGGGAGGGAACAGGGAGCCAAGTTTGCTTCCACGGTTCATATTGCCAGACCCGAACATGACGTTGCTGAGGTTGGAAAGACCAGGAGACTGAAGATCGCCCACCGGACTGAACAAGGAATTGCCAAAGGCGTTTCCAAAGCTCTGGCGCTCTCGATCAGGCGTCCCGGCCGAGGGGACGCCCGGGGCGGGCCAGCCGGACAAACCGCTGAGAGAGTATCCCTTGGGACCCACGCTAGAGGTCTGGCTGCGATCACTGCCCTCGAAGGCTGCCGCGCCGAAGCCTCGAGCGACCGACGAGAAATTGGCGTGCTGCTCGTGTTGGCTGGTCGCGTGAGCCCGTTCGCCGGTGGCATCGCCCTCGTCGACATCGTGACGCTCGGCCGGAGGGCTGCGATACGGGTTGGTCTCCGAAGGGCTGACGGGGCCGTTGTCACCCAACTGGCCGGCGATGGCCAGACCCGACATGCCGAATTCCCCAGTCGACGAGGCCTTGATGGGCGTTCCCAAGACGCCCACTCGGCCGACGTGCGCGTGTCCGCCAACGGTAATGTCCTGAGAGCCGCCGAGGACAGCGCTGCCCGACAGTTCCTCGTCCCCAAAGGGATCCGTGTCGGTTCGAGGACGAGTGCGCCACGACTGCTGCTGGCCGTCGCCGGATTTCAACGAATTGTCGTGGCTTTCCTTGGGAATGAGGTGGGCAAGTCGGCTGCCGCCGCCACTGACGCCACCTCCCACGCGCTTGTCGCCGACGACGGAAGAGAGAGGCATGGCGAAGTTGCCGAAGCCGCCGACGCCAGGCGTGATCTGACCCGAGGGGGGCCAGATTGCACTGACGCCGGTGCCGCTAACCGAGGTGCCGATGCGGGGGAGGCCGCCAGCCGACAGCTTGCCTGAGGCGTCCCGAGCGCCCTGGTCGGCATCGGGGTCGTCAGGCTCCGACTCTTTCAGCTCGTTGGATTTGCGCGTCGGCCACGGTGAAGAATCATCACGAGAGAAGCGGCCCGAGGAGGCGGTCGTGGGCGACACGAGGCCACCGCCACCAAAAGGATTCGACTCCAAAGTTTCGCGGCGTCGTGTTCCCTGGCGCGACGCCGAGGCAGGGGAGCCGATGCCAAAGGCATTCCCAGAGCCATGAGAAACGGACGACTTTCGGCCATTGATCATGCCTTGATGACCGTCCCCTTTCTGAGCAGGCGGTTTCAAAGGCGAATTGATTTCTGCGGAAAAAGCCTGGTGATTGATGTGAGCTGAGCCCGCGTGGGGCGGCCAGGCACTCCAGCCTACCTCTTTTTCCTCGGGGGAAAAGCCTTGCAAGCCCATTGGAGTAGTGACGCCGTTGTGATCCCAACAAGCGCCGGGCTCTTGCGGGACGGGGCTATCGCTGCTTCTGCCCCAGGTCCTTGCGCTGCTGCCATTTAGACTGGCAGGGTTCCATCCCGACATGAACAAGCGCGACGCATCGTCGATTGGCTTGGGAGAGCGAAACATATCCAGCAGCTCGTCTTTGGTGTAGCGCGAGGGACCAGGCTCGTGCGCCGGTACGGGCAGAGGGGAATCTTCGACGCTGGGAGGCTGAACGGCGTTGTCGAGAGAAGGGGATGGATTCGAAGCGTGGCCTGTCGGGGTATTCGAGGAACGTCGGAAGGTCAGAGTGCCGTTAGCTGAGCGACCGTCCCGTCGTGACCTGAAAGTGGCCTCGTTAGTGAGCGGTTCGCTTGTGGCGGATGAGGCTGAAGCAGCCTCGGGCCCAAAGCAGCCAGCTCTGCGTACGAAAAGCTATCCAACAGGAACATGCGTGGGGCAAAGGACGAAGAGTTAGGGAGGGGGGGAGAGAGAGAGAGAGGGAGAGAAACTCTCGAAAAAAAAAACAGCACTCACCAGTCCCCTCCCGCAGCTCCCCTCCCATCACCCCTGGCACCTCGCGAATCACGGCTCGCATTCTGACCAGCGGCAGCCGAGGCGAAGCTGGAAGGCAGATTGGAGGGCATCTTGGTATAGGGGAAACAGTGTATTCGGCGACAGCAGTCGATATCGTCTGCGAGAGTCGAGAAAAGTAGGACTGAGCCGAGCACGAGGCGTGAGAGGGCAAAGTCAAAACGTAGCAGTTGTTCGGTAGCGATGGGCTGATGCAGATGCTCGCGCGCTGAGACGAAAAAGGACGTGATGAGGTTTCGCGAGGGCGAGAGATGAATGGAGGCAAAGGAAGATAGATGACGAGTTGAATTGTCGTGGTGGGAAAACCCTGAGGTGAGGTTTGTGGAAGGGGAGAGAGGGGGGGGGGGGGGGGGGGGGGGGGGGGGGGGGGTGGGGTGTGTGTGTGGGAAAGTGAAGGTGAAAAAAGAAAGGAAAAAAAAAAAGAGACGGAAAAATGGAGTCTCGCGAGGTTGCCCCGTCTTTAGGTACCTGCGGTCTGCGGAGAGGAGGTGAGGTGGTGCTGCCAGGCTGGGCTTTGAGGAGGCTGCAGCGCGTTCAGGGCAGTGCATGGCGCGATACAGGCGCGCTAATTCGTAGGGTACAGCCCGGGGCTTAGCCGGCGTGCGGCCCAGTGCCCGCGGACACTAGTGTGGCTAAGCTGGTCCCCGGAGGGCACTTAACGCCTGGCTGCCTGAAGCCCACTTCAACCTTACGTAACTCCAAGCCTCGAACAGGCTACCTACCTACCTAGGTAGGTATGAGAAAGAGAGAGAGAGAGAGAGAGAGAGAGAGAGAGAGAGGGGGGGGAGGCGGGGGCTTGAGCACACTCTAGTATGCCAGGCATAATGCTTTTCAAACACATGCAAATTTGTGACAATGGCCTTTTACTGCTCAGGACCCATTTAGGTAGATTTTTCTCCCACAGACTGTCAGTCTCGCTGGGTCTTGGACACCCTATCGCTTTCGTCCAGATACAGACAGCATCTTCGGCCTCGTCTGGGCCAACAACCAGCCCAGCCGAGTTCAAGTGCCGCTCGCCACCGGCGCCGTATAAGCATGGGCGGGATACAACTGGTGGGATTGGTCAAATCAGACGACATGCATCTGTTTGTAAACCGGCTACTCACCTCGGTAAGCTCTCGAGTGTAGCTCCGGACAACGTGTCTCGAAGCTTGTAGCCAGGGACCAAAAGGCCATACCACAATAGTATAGTAAGAGACAGCCGAGGTTGGACCCGTTAAAGGTCAGGGAGGAAATGAGTCTTAAACTTCTTATTAGCCCGGTCCGCCGACCTGACCATCAATTGATCGCCGAGGACTTCAAACGCAAACGCCTCCCGCTCCGTCGCCTGCTCCGGGGCGATGAGGAAGCGAAACGTGGTTCCCTCCTTGGGCACGACCTTGAGACCTCTACTCCTCGTCACAATCTCCATGACGAACTTGCGATCGCGCACCACGATGCCCTTGATGCCAACCCGGCTCGGGCATCTACTTCGCACCACCTCAGCCAGAGCCCCGTGAAACTCGGCGCTCGCCAGCTTGGCGGCGGCAGCAGGCCCACCGGTATACAAGTCGCCGCCAAGCGTCTCGCGCGCGTAGCCCAGCCAGAGCAGATGCAGCGGCTCGTATACCTCGTACCGGTGGCCGCGTCGGGGCACGTCGTCGAGGCCGAGTTTGCGCCGCTCGCGGCACGAGAGGGGGCCCGACTTGCCCCTTTTCCTGGCGCTCTCGCGAGCTTTTCGTCGAGCAGTGCGCGCGTTGACGGCGGCTGGCGGCGGAGACGACGGTCGCAGGTGCAGAGTGCGATGCTGGATCTTGGTTGTGTAGATGCGCTTGACGCTATCGGGCGAATGGGCTCTTGCGAGGAGATTCTGGACAGCGGCTTGCTGCTCGGGTGGTTGATCCGTCGGGCTCGCCATGGCGGGACGGATGATGGTGATGGCTTGGAGAGACGGATGTTGATTTTTTCCCCCCCCCTTTGAGCTTAGAGATTCCGCTAAAGAGTACAGTGCGATGATGTTTTCGCACATACGCAAAACTCAATGCTTCTCGTGCTCTTCCAGAGACACCCGGTATCCTCACAGTACTTCACAGTCCACCGTTCACAGTGCATATCGCGCCTTGACCTCGGCACTCCCAAGTCACATGTCCACCTTCCAGACACTCGTATGCCGCAACGTGTTTCGGAGATGCTCTCCCTCCAGGTTGGCCAACTCCAGCGAGCGTTACCTCGGCCTGCGGCCATCATGAGTCTTCATGCCTCGCCGCTGCATGGAACGGTGGTGACCTGATCTTGTTGAACCCCCCCTTTCCATTCATATCGACTGCCTATAGGACATCTCCATCAACAGACGTGTCGCCATGGCCAAGGGTGACAACTCCTTCGACCCGGCCAGCGGCTCGGCCCCCGATCTACAAATTCTAGGCGACGAAATTACGCTGCAACCCAGCGGTTTTGTTGAGCCGCAAGGCCGCGACGAAGGCCGGGAGGAGGCTCTGCTCAACCAGTTTGCCTCGTTCCGCGCCGAGCCGCTACAGTGAGCATCTCGCTAGGATTACCGGCCGGGCGTCTAGCTGACATACTCGTCTCTAGGTTTCTCCGCGAAGTGTCTCTGTACGTCTCCGGCCAAGGATGGCGCGCCTACGATCGGGTCGTCGGCCAGCCCGTCTTCTACACCGGCTTCACCGAACACATGAAGTCGGCCGTGCTGTCCGCTCCCTTGCTCCAGCGGCGCATTTACGAGCTGGCCGAGGACCGCGTCGCCGTCGAAGACAAGGAGGGCTTCTTCAAGAACGATAAAGACCATGGTCTCAAGCGCGCGCAACGGCGAGCCGTGCTCGAGAGCGGCCTCCAGGAGGTGGCGGAGAAGCTGACGGACGACATGATATGCAAGATGGAGAGCAAGACGTTTATCCGGGGCGCCTACTACTTGGTGACGCAGCTCCTGACGCGGGCCTATCACCAGGGCATCCACGTGTCAAGCGAAGAGGTGTTGCGGCTGCGAAAGGTGGCCGACATGGCAGCCAAGACGAAGAAGAGCATCATCTTCTTGCCAAGTCACCGGTCGCACGTCGACTACGTCTCGCTGCAGCTGATATGCTACCGGCTCGGCCTCACGCTGCCCGTGGTGGTGGCGGGAGACAACCTCAACTTCCCGCTGGTGGGCAGCTTTCTGCAGCACGCGGGCGCCATGTGGATTCGGAGGTCGTTTGGCGACGACGCGCTGTACACGGCGCTGATTCAGTCATACGTCGACGCGCTGCTGCAGGAGGGCTACAACTTCGAATGCTTCATCGAGGGCGGCCGGTCGCGGACGGGCAAGCTGTTGCCGCCCAAGTTCGGCATCCTCAGCTTCATCCTGGATAGCCTGCTATCGGGTCGGGTCGACGACGCCATCATCTGCCCCGTCAGCACGCAGTACGACAAGGTCATCGAGACGGAAGGCTACGTGACGGAGCTGCTGGGCATACCCAAGAAGAAGGAGAACCTGGCCGATTTCCTGTCCGGTGGCTCCTCGGTACTGTCGCTGCAGCTGGGCCGGGTGGACGTGCGGTTCCACGAGCCGTGGAGCCTGCGCAAGTTCATCGACGAGCAGCTATCGCGGCTGCCCGTCGTGCCGGCGGGCCTCGACACGGAGCACCACAAGCCGCAGGTCAAGGCGGTGCGGGAGAAGATGCTGCGGACGCTGGGCTACAAGGTGCTCGGCGATATCAACGATGTGTCGGTGGTGATGCCGACGGCGCTCATCGGCACCGTTCTGCTGACGCTCAGGGGCCGCGGCGTGGGCAAGCAAGAGCTGACACGGCGAGTCGAGTGGCTGACGGCACGGGTCCGGGCCAAGGGAGGGCGCGTCGCTCACTTTGGCAACGCGCCGCTGTCCGAGATTGTCGACCGTGGGCTCGAGGTGCTGGGTAAGGACCTGGTGGGCGTCGTGGACGGGTTGGCAGAGCCGACGTACTACGCCGTCGACCGCTTCCAGCTATCGTTTTACCGCAACATGACGATCCATCTGTTCATTTACGAGGCGCTCGTCAGCGTGTCCATGTACACGCGCGTCAAGCGCGGAGGCGGGCCGTCGATGCAGGACATTTCGTACGCCCATCTCCGGGCACACGTCCTGTTCCTGTCGACGCTCTTCCGCGGCGAGTTCATCTTCTCGGCCGCCGGCCTGGACGCCAACCTGGACAAGACGCTGCGCGGGCTCGAGGCCGACCACGTGGTGCGGCTGGACCGCGACAGCGACGGCAACGTCACGACCGTCGGCCTCTCGAGCGAGGAGCGCAAGGCGGGCCGTGAGAACTACGACTTTTACTGCTTCCTGCTGTGGCCCTTCATCGAGGCCAGCTGGCTGGCGGCCGTTTCGCTCATGGGACTGGCACCGCCCCTGGGCGACGAGGACGGCGACGTGTGGCTGGAGCAAGCCAAGGCGCAGGACAACACGCAGCTGGTGGGTTTTTTTTTTTTTTTTTTTCCCATATTCAATACTTCATCTTTGTTTCCTTGCTGACACGATTCGACAGCTCGGAAAAACGCTCTACCACCAGGGAGACCTCTCCTACTTCGAGGCCGTAAACAAGGAGACTCTCAAGAACTCATATACGCGCTTCGAACAGGACCAGATGATGCACGTGGTCAAGTCGCGCGACCCCAAGATTCCCCCTCGGATCCAGCTCGACGCGGCGTGGCGGCCGCCTCGCGATCCGGCCACGGGCGCCCTCCTGGCCGAGGGCAAGCTCTGGGACTTTACCGAGAAGATTGCGAGCGCGCGCCGCGAGGGTAAGAACCGTCGTGACGGCGCGACGGTCAGCTCTCGCGTCCTGCGCCTCACCGATCAGCTCGGCAGGAGACTGTTTGCCGAGGCCAAGGCCGACGAGGGGAAGGGCGGCAAGGCCAGGGTGCCGAGCCGGCTGAGTCGCGAGGATAGGCTGGCGCTTCGGAGGAGCGTCGAGGAGGCCAAGAGGAGGCGGAAGCCGGGGAGGGCGCGTCTGTGATGGTGGTTAAGACGACATGCAGGTATACATACATGAAAAAAAAAAAAACCGGCGTCGGATGTAATGGGAAGCCATTGATACCAAACATTGAATTTTTTTTTTTGCGGCTAGGCAGTCGGTCTCAGGATGACGTTGTCGATGAGCCTGACGACGGGCCCGCCCGCATAACCCACGTCCTCGCCCTCGCAGACGTCCTCAAGCGGAAGCATTTTGACAGCGGCGCTGAGGACTGCGCCCTTGGCGTCATCAACAATGTCGACCTCGTCCAGCGTATCCGGATCCGCGAGCGACAAGTAATCAAGCTCGAACAAGGCCCTCTGACGGGGCGACAAGGCCCGCTGTGCCAAGTCCAAGTTGGCAACGACGACGTCAGCAGCGGCGAGAATATCCGACCGGGCCTTTCTCAGGTCACGCTCATAAGCCCGTCTGGCGGCGGCCAAGGCACAGGGTAAAAGCTTGACGGCGACGGCCCTCCTCCTCGGACCGAGATAGACGTTCCTCGAGCTGAGGGCCAAGCCATCCGGGTCGCGCTGGGTGGGACAAACGACGACGTCGAGAGGGATCATGAGATCGCGTACCATTCGACGGACCACCACCGTCTGCTGTACGTCTTTTTGGCCGAGGTAGACGCGCGTGGGACGGACGAGGTTGAAGAGCTTGGTGCAGATGGTGGCGACGCCGCGGAAGAAGGTCGGTCGACTGGCTCCCTCAAGCCGTCTACTCAGCGGATTCAGCGTGACGAAGGTGCCGTCGTCGGTCGAGGACGGGTTTTGTTGTCCCGCTCGTCCCTCGGGATACATGGTATGCGTATCCGGGGCGAAGACGACGGATATACGTCCTCGAGCATCAGCCTCTCTGCTGAGTTGCTGATCCGTTCTGGCCAGTGCTTTCGCGTCCGTCTCCCACGTGACCGGATAAGAAGCTAGATCCTCGCCTGCGCCGAACTGAGCAGGGTTAAGGAAGACGCTGACGACCACCTCGTCGTTTTCTCGTGCCGCCGCTCGGATCAGTGCCAGGTGACCGTCGTGTAGGGCGCCCATGGTGGGAACGAGACCGATGGATGGGCTTGTGCGTTGGGAGCGCCATTGCCGTATGGCTTGGACGCTGCGCACGACGGGGATCGACGTCGTCGGCAGTGTTTCTGTCTGGAGGCTGCCTGTTGTCGTCGTAGCTGTCATCATCCTGAATCCGCCCTTGTTCCGTACCATGATCCCGTGACGCCGCGTCGCCGCCGCCGCCACCGCCGTAGCAGCAGAAGCGACGGGGCGCCCAAGCCGAGACAGCATCGCTGCTCCAAAGCGAACCGATTGACAGAGCTTTTCTCGTCGTCGCTCAACATGTTCGTGCCGCGCTTCCTCTATCCTTTTTCCCCCCTCTCCCCGGGCCGGCCCGGAGCTGACTAAGCCGGAAATGCTCTCCGCCCCACCATCGTCAGGTCAGTGAGTCACATCATCATTCCCACTTGCACGTGACATCGATTCTTCTTAGTGGCACACCACATGCCTAGCCAGCAATAGGGCACCGACGCAGAAGCCGTCTCGATTGCCGTCTCGATTGCCGCCCTCCGGGGCAAATCTCCGACCATCCGGACGCGAATTGTTACGGGGCAGAAAGTTCCCTACGTACTAAATACCATGTACATCTGCCTGCCTCCCTTCCCCTCTCTCCCCTCCCCCTGAGAGGAAAGGGCCGCTCGTTTGACCAAGGTTGTGTCAAGCCAAGTCAGTTGGCTCCAAAAAAAAACCCAGCGTGAAGAGAGAGAGAGAGAGAGAGAGACAGTAAAAGAAAGAGACAGAGAGAGAGTAAAAGAAAGAAAGGGAGAGAGAGGGAAAGAAAAAAAAAAAAAGAGAGAGAGAGAGAGAGAGAGAGAAAGGTAAAGAGAGTGAGAGACAGAAAGAAAAAGAGAGAGAGAGAGAGACAGAGAGAGAAAGAGAGAGAAAGAGTGAATAGAAAAAAAAAGAGCCATTCAGTCAGTGTTGGATAGCCCCTCCGTGTCAATTCACGGCTAGAAATCAACCCCCTCCTCCCCGACTCGCCCGCCCACTTCGGCTTCACCGAGTTCCCGCTGAAACCCGGGTGCCGGGAACCTCGTGGGCCCCTTATCGGTTTTGGGCAAGGCGTCGATTTCCATCGATGCTAACTCTTCTCTTGACGTACTTGGCTTCCATCCTCTCCGAAAGGCTCGTCGTCGTCCAAAGTTTCCCCCTCCCCCCCCCTTTCTCAGGAATTTGTCCGGCGCTTCCTCCGTCCAAGCACAATGCCCACGGATCCCGTCGCCAGCCGGATGACGACGACGACGACGACGACGACGATGACGCCGCCGCCGTCGTCGTCGCTCATTTCAGCTCGTCAGCACTCTCTCGTCCGCGACATGCTCACCGCCCTCACCGGCACGAGGACGCAGAATCACCCGCCTCAGGGACAAGTCGGTCGCTCCATAATGCCCAGAGGCGCCTCCCCAGCCGGCTACATGGACGAACCCCCCTCGTATAGTCGCGGCCATCATCAACGGTCCTTCCACAATCCCATTGTCCAGCCGACGACGCTGATAGCCGCCGGCCGCTTCGTCTACTCCGACAAGTCGCACGCGCCGCCCCAGACGCTATACGAAATTTCTCACGATGCCGACACCCTCACCGACGCCGTCCGAATCGTCCGCGTCGAGCGCCTCGACCACGCCGTCAAGCATCAAGACGGCGGCGCCCCTCAACTTTCGACGCGGGCCAAGCATATCTACGACCTGAGACACCCCAACGCCATCACCGCGCCCACCTTTCCCTTCCACGCCGATCCCGCCTCGCGCCAGAGCCTCGGTTCGTTGGGCATTACCACCTTTCGTCCCTGGAAGCGCGCCCTGGCCAGAGGTTACCGTGTGCATCGCGCCGCCCGCGGGCCTCATCGCCTGCTGTGCGGAGAGGTCCACTTCACCGCCGTACCGGTCAAGGACAAGGCCGTCATGTTCGAGTGGTTCGACTCGCAGGAACGGCTCATCGCCCGCGAGCTGACCGAGCGCGGAGGGGTCAAGAGCCTCCTCATCAGCGCCGAGATGACGATGCGGAACCGAGATGCACTCGTGACCGCCTGGATGCTGAGGGGCTGGTGGCAGCTGTCCAGAGATGGCGGCTGGCGGATGTGATGTCGTCACAGCGTAGGCTTTTCCTGATCCGTCAACGTCGAGACAGGGCACTGACTGTGACGACAGACTCTCTTGAAGCCTGGCCGCGACACGATGGAGAGCGCGTCAGTAGACTTGCCACAGGCTGACTTTCCCGTCCTTGGCTCCCGCCGCGACCCAGTGCGTCGTCCGAGCCCGACGAATCCTCCGTTCCTCGACGCTCGTCCGTTGTCTGCCGCCGACAAGGGACGCCTCTCTGGTCCGAAGCACTCCCTTCTCAGCAGACTGGCCGCCGGGGAACGAAGCGGCAGATTGTTGAGACGACTCTTCTAAACCAAAAGACTTGTTCTCGGCTTGGACAACGTCAGCAAAAGCCACGGCGTACGCGCCGACCTTGTGCCACTGCAAAACGGCCAGCTCATTCAAAGTCTTGGCTGAATACACCCTGATCTTCGAATCCCATCCAGCCGTGGCGAGAATCTTTCCGTCGGACCGCACTCTGAGGCTCTGCTGCCCGGAATGCTTGGTATTGACCGTCTTGAGCGGATGTTTCCATGCCTCCATGGTCTGCGTCCGCCTCGGCGTGTCGCCGCCAGCATCGGACGAGCTTGGCACCGCACTTCCTTCCGGGACATGCGCCTCGACGGTCACGTCTCCAGGGCAGAACCGCTGAGCAATCGGAACGGGGTGCTGGGCAAGGATGGAGTCGGCGGACGAGGAGAAGAAGCATTCATGACTGGGATGAACGTCCAATGACAGAACGGGCTGGGAGTGCGGCTGGGAGAGATATGTCGTGATCCAAGTGCCCGCGGCATCAAGAAGCCGCACGGATACGCCCCCGTTCTCGAATCCTGCAATCAGTGTCGGGCATCCGGCGAGGTGAATCAGCCTCAGGCACATAACCATGCCCGTCTTCGAGCCAGATCTGACAGTATGAAGACGCGACTGGCTGGGTAACGCAAAAATATCGACCTTGAGAGATAGTAAGCGCTGATGGATAGCGAAGAGGGTGCCCACTCACCGCCTCGGACGCCAGTGCATTCGGCACTGCCAGGAGAATATCGGACGAGGCATCCGGTCCGGAGAGGGTTCCGTCCGACCGTCTCGCACAGGCCGCAAAGGAGCAAAAGTTCAGAGCATTGACTTCGACGAGGTGCAGAATCCAAGGTTGTCGACGGGCCTCAGCCACAGGTTCTACCGGCAGAATAGAGCTCAAGCTCTGTTCATCCTGGGCAGGAAGCTTCCAGACGACGATCTTATGGTCGCGGCCGTGTCTGCCAGAACCAAAAAAAAAAAACATCAGCTGGGAATTAACGGCCTTGGACCAAATGCCGCACGTGATGATCTTATCCAGGCCCCAGCCCGCGACGCCCAATATCGACTTATCGTGCGCCCTCCACACCACGGCCGGCCGCATGACGGCCAAGTCCCAGAGCACGACATATCCGTCTGCGTCGGCAGTAACGAGCCGCTCGTTGTCCCGGATGAAGGTGGCGGCATGGACTTGAGCCTTGTGCCCGCGGAGGATGTTACTCGGGGCCGGTGTCGCGTCAGTCATCTGTGGCGCAGAGGAGAGGTTGTGGGGGGGGGGAAATTCAAGCCGGGGGATTCGTCATGATGGGGTGGAATTGGCTGCTTTGTCGAGCTTGGTCACGTGAGGCTTCGTGGCGAAAGACGCTCCGCTCACGTGAGTGCGACAGGACGATAGGGGGGGGAGGGGGGGGGGCGAGGGTTGCCAATGAGCAGTTACGAAGTATGAAGATTGTCTTTGGCATAGCACAGGAGTCTTAGCATCCAGCCAATTACGAAATCGATGTAGAGAAGAAAAGAAGGCAGGGAAGCGGGAGGGTAAAAAAAAAGCCATCGGACCTGGGGTTTCCATCTGAATCAGCCAGCCACAGCCGAACATCGTACCTTGCCTCATCTTCACCAGGAATGCGGCCGGCTCAGCGCCATCGACCCGGCCCGCCCCTAGCGGATCAAAGGACGCGCTTTGCTTCCAAAAAAAAGGTCACATGACGCGGTCTAGTCGATATCGAAAAAGAAAGAAAAAAAATCTATTGTTTTGGAAGGAGTACGTTCTCCGAGAGGTGAGGTCTGTACAGCTCTGGCGCAGAGTCGAATAAAAACCGCACACTTCTTTTAAATTACTATTATTTTTTTTATGCTTCTTTTCTTTCGACTGGTTCTAGGACGATATCGTGGTATCAGCTAGTTAAGAGTTCAAGACAAGGCAATCGAAAAGGGAAAAAAAAAAATTAAAAAATTTCGTGCCGTGAATCCAAAACTCCCTGTCTCGGCCCGCATCGCAAGCCGACTCCCCGTACCCGGTCGCTCGCTTGACTCTTCTCCTCTAGACAACTCACTTGGACGAGGTGCTTTCATTCCTCTTGTGAAATGAGCTTCGTCACAGAACTGCGGGTGCTGGTTATTTTGCCTCTGCGGAACCGCAACCTTGCTTCACTGTCGGTTGAGTCTTTGTACCGAGAGTGTGCGAAAAGAGAAGAACAGAAAACAAGTTCAAATAAAGAAAAAAAACCAATCGCGACATCTATCGCCTATCTACCAAAAGGGGGGGAAGAATCCGTGACCCGAGTGCTATAGCCCTGGTTCAACCTCACTCCGACACCTCGTCCATGTCTAAGATGAAGCTGCCTCCGTCAAGGCACCTCGTGTCGCGAGAAGCTCATTCCCCAAGCCTGAACCAAGAATTCCCTCCTCCTGACCGAGCAGATCCAACCGTCTCGTTCCCGACCGTCGACTGCCAACCCTCGATTTCCACCAAGGCATCCGGAGCTATATAAGTCGAAGCTCCCGTCCTCAATCACACACTTTTCTCAGCAGGCCTCCTCACTGAACCATCTCAAGCCACCACCGACTCCAGCATGAAGATCAACTCTCTCACCGTGGCCGCTGCCCTCGTGGCAGGCGCTATGGCCGCGCCTAGCATGCAGGCCGCAGACAGGCAGCAGTCGTCTAACAACCAGCAGGCCGCCGAGAAGCAGCAAAAGGTCACCGCCAACAACAGCAGCAACGCCATGCTCACCATCTCTAAGCAGGACCTCGAGGGCATCTGCGGCATCTGCGACCCGTGCCTGGAAGGTGATGTCCACGGCCCGCCCGAGGATTGCAAGGCCATCTGCTCCTCCAACGGCAACAAGAAGTGCGACAGAAAGGCTGCCGACAAGTCCGCCAAGACTGGCAAGGACTCCGATGCCCACGTCGCCGGTAACAAGGTCGACGAGAAACTCGCCGAAACCGGTAACGACTCGGACGCGAAGACGCCCGAGAAGCGTCAGGCTTCTGAGCTGCCAAAAGCCCCCAAGAAGCTGCAGCAGGCCGCCAAGAATCTGGACGACGCCAAGAACAATGCTGGCAAAGCCAAGAACACAGTCAACGTCCGTCAGCGGAACGTGGAAAACATCTGTGCCATCTGCGACCCCTGCCCCAACGTCACGAAGCGCAGTCTGCAGACTCCGGCAGCAGCCACCTGCTCCCTCCTCTGCCAGTCTGTGCTCCATAAGGACTGTGCCGCCGGTGGCGGCGGCGGCGGCGGCGGCGGCGGCGGCGGCGGTGGTGGTGGCAGCAGCATCATCATCAATGGAGGAAATGGCGGCAACGGTGGCAGCGGCGGCGGCTTTGGCAACGGCTTTGGCAGTGGATTCGGTGGCGGATTCGGCAACGGATTCGGAGGTGGAAACGGCTTCGGCCAAGGAGGAGGCGGCGGCTTCGGTCAAGGAGGCGGCGGAGGCTTCGGCCAAGGAGGCGGCGGAGGCTTTGGTCAAGGAGGTGGCAACGGCTTCGGCCAAGCCTTCGGCAACGGCTTCGGCAACGGCTTCGGCAACGGCTTCGGCGATGGCTTCGGCCAAGGGGGCGGCTTTGGCCAAGGAGGCGGCTTCGGCCAAGGTGGGGGCAGTGGCTTCGGAGACGGCGGTTTCGGCTCTGGAGGCGGCAGCGGCGGTGGCTTTGGAAGCGGGATAGGCTTCGGAGACGGCGGCTTCGGCGACGGCTTCGGCTCCGGAGGTGGCTTTGGCTCAGGCAGCGGCTCAGGCAGCGGCTCTGGCAGTGGCTCAGGAGGTGGCTTTGGCTCGGGCGGCGGCTCGGGCTTTGGCTCGGGCAGCGGCT
>LAZP02000331.1:0-22813 GCA_001272575.2 Ophiocordyceps unilateralis | reverse complement strand
CCCCCCCCCCCCCTCCCCCAACAAAAAATCCACATCCATGGCTCATCGCATCTTCCATCATGGCTCATACATTTTGTAAACCTCAAGGTCAACGCTTCCGACGAAACCTGCTGTTATACCCCGGTCCGCCCTTGGCACCCCCGCTGCGCAGCTTGAGCCGCTGAAAGTTGGCGTGCGCCAGCTCGTTGACCTTTCTCACCGTCTTCTTCATCCTGCTCTCCTTCTTCGCCTTCTTTTCTCCGCCGCCACCATCGCCGTTCCCGTCCTCGAAGCCTGCATCCGATTCGCCCGTGTCTGCAGGGTGCGCACCCTCGCTCTTTGAGACCCGCTTGCCGGCCTCAACCTCGTCCTCTTCCACCCCGTCATTGGCCAAGTTCAGGTCGACAGGGCGCTTCGTCCTCATTGGCTTCATCTTAACCTGCCTCGTCGTCCGCTTGGGCGCCTTCTTCTTGTACATTGTCATGGGTTTTTCATTTCGATTCAAAGTTTTCGTACCCACTACCGCTCCGTCGTTGAAACCGCCACGAACAGGGTGTTGCGGCTGGCTGCCCGTCTCTGCCGGAGGCGGCGCATCCGGCCCCCCTTGATCATTTTCTGCCTCGCGCAGAGCCTCCAATTCGTCGTCCAGCGCCTCTTCCTCGGCTCGTCTAAGACTGGCGACAATCTCGCTTAAGCCGCGAACCATGGGTTTGCGCGGAAGCTTCAGCGGCGCCGGGGCGTCCAATTCCGTGGCCTCATCCACCACCGGAAGCGCGTGTCGCCTTAGAAAAGCCGGCGTGTCGAAATGAGGCTTCGATTTCGACGTCGGTGTCACGCCCACGTTCATCTCTCCTCGGTACCTCCGTGGCGTGGTCATCAAGCATCGTCGCTTGCTTGCTGACGTGGGCGTCCGACCCAGCTCGTTGTCTGTCGTAGCTGTACGCTTGCTCGGTGTCGCTTGCACGTCGCCTCGTTTAGAGGGCGTCTTGTTCATATCGTTCACCCACTTAGACGGCGTCGTCAGCTCTCGCTCCACGAGCAGGTCGAAAAGACCGAGAACCCGCCCATCCTTTTGCGGCGTCGGGCCGAGCGATGTGACCTTGGCGGGGCTAAACAGCTTTCTCGATATTGGTGGTGTGTTCATGGGCTTCTCATCTCCAGAAGCTTCGCTGTGCTTGATTCGTTTGAGCGGCGTCTCGGAAGGTAGAGGTAGAGGTTGGGCTGGACGCTTGCTTCGCCTGAACTCGCGGTCCTGAGGCGACGGCGGCGGCGGCGGCAACTTGCCGGCGAGCGTCTCTCGAACCCTGTTGTATTCTTTGTACTTTTCGGCTAATTTGCAGAAAGTCAGAAGCAAATCTCGTGGCTGAGGCAGAGTCGGCCTACCGATGTCTGGATTTTCCTTGATGTCCTGTCTTCCGGGCTTGCTGCCCCCATGCGCCGTTGCCCATTCATTTTCCCATCTCTTGAGATGCGCCCGCAGGTCCTTTGCTTTGGAATCGTAGTACAGCCTCAGCTGGTCATTCATGGCTGCGAGGCCGAGTAATGAGGAGGGTGCCTGTTGTCGGTGGAGGACGCCGCGTCTCGAGACGAGTGGCTCGCTTAACGCGTCGCGCGTTAGACGCGTTGCTTGCACAAAGGACGGGGAGATACGAATACGAACATGTTCTCCACATGGTAACAGCGCCCAGGCTCCACTATGACGTGATCCCGGCTCAACTCCTTAACCCCACGACATCACTTCCTAGGTCATTCCATAACAGCTTTTAGAGGGTTACGATCGCAATTTAGCGGGAATGGAAATTTCAGAGCTCGCGAACTTCTGCGGACCTAGCTACTTACAGGGGCTTCCAGGTCCTCCAATTGCTTTCTCACCTCACCATATGTCCAGCCTCTGTGGTGATAGCTTGCGAAAATAAGAAGGCTCGATGACTGGCTTTTTGTCTGATTTGCCTTGGTAAGCCACATTCCACGTTCAAAGCGCTCCCGATACTTGGAAACATGGTGACAGGTGAACTTCTTCCATGGTATCCTGGAATAGTTGCCGGACAACTGCGCTGTTTTAGATGAGGGATTCTTCAAGGGAAGAGAGATCACCCTCTGAACATCTGACTCGCTCATCTGGCTCCTTTTCGCGGCTTACACGGTTGTAAAGTGTGACCAGGTGTATTAGCTGTCTTGCGAGACGTGAATCCGGCGTTACTGTGAGTCAAGATGGAAGAGCTCAGTGACGTTGAGAGAACACCACCTACACCCAAAGAACCCGAATAAATCCTTTGAGTCTTCGTTCTTTTTCTTCTCAATCCTAGACTTATACATTTAGGCAATTTCATATAATCTTAAAGCTAAAGTTAGTCGTGCATATACATATAGCCGTTACGAAGCTTCACATGCTACACGGTGACCTCTTCCTATGCCTGGGTATCTATACTACCTAGGTAGTAGTCACCGTTTTCATTTGAGCACTACCGATATAGCCGCAACCAAGCTTCAGCAGAGCTCACGGTCACAGCATTCATCAGAGCCGTTTGACTAACAGCAGAGCTTAATAGTCCGCCGTCTCAAAACACTCAAGACATACACTTTCATAACATACCAAGCAATGTCCGAGACGACAACGCCTGTACTTGGAGACTCGTGGCGATCAGTCAGAGTCCAAACCTGAGAGGCATTCCAGCAGCTGAGTCCGGAGGGGTGTCAAACTGTCATCGGTGCCACCGGGGCAAACCAAATGCGGGCGAGCAACATTGCACTGGAGGTGGCTGAGCGAGTAACAAAGATCAAGATTCAACGACAGAGGCACATCTCCCAACAAGAATGCATCTTATTGCGTGCGCCACCATCAAATAGGAGCCAGACTCCAGTGTATCTATAATAGCCCCATTCCGGCTCGGAAACATGCATTGCCCAGGCCAAAACCAATGCACCCAATGTTATGTGAGCTGAACATGTAGGGAAAACGTTCTCGAAAGCCCACTGGTATCAAATCAAGAGGAGCCCTGGGCCTAAGATGCCCCATGCCCAAACGCCGCCGCCATACCCAAGTGAAAGAAAGGGGAAAAGTGTGACGCCCAAGAAGATAGAGCACAGTGATGAAGCATGAGACAAATGGGATCAAGGTGAAGATGAGAATGGTAAGAGACCAGCCAGCCTCCTGACTATCGTCACGACAGCAACCACCACCGTCCAGGCTGCGGCTGCTCCAGGGACGGGTCCTTGAGTATGTCGTCGACCCAGCCCATCGACTCTCTCCTCTTGTCGACGACGCGAGCATACTCCAGAAGCAGCCGCAAGACGTAGATCAGCATGTCCTCCTTGCGCAACACCCGCTCCGCCCACTCCTTTCCGTCCGAGGCAATCCTCTCGGCGGCCTCGTCGTGGCCGTCACGGTCGTTGGAGCCGATGAAGTAGTCGAGAATGCCGTAATAGTCGGAAAAGCGGTTGTCCATGGGCACAAAGTGCTTCCACGGAACCAGGCGGCTGTCGTGCCACTCGCGCCAGACGGACGCCTTAATGGGCAGCGAGCTCGACCGCAAGAAGCCGAGGTAGCGGCCCGAGAAGGAGTTACCGTCAATGTCGGGCAGATATTTCGAGTCGAACTGGGTCGCCATGTTGAGCGCGGGCTTGGGTTCGAAGTAAAAGTCGGTGTAATTGCACCAGCCGTCCTGTGGAGGGTCACAAAAGAGGTCGATGAAGGCCACATCAGAGACGTCGGAAATCCATTTGCCGAGTTTGTGTTCCCTCTGCGCGCTCACGTTGTAGCGCTCCTCGGCCAGCGCAAAATTCTCCGGCTTCTCCTTGCCCGACTCGATCAGGGAGATCTTGGTGCCGTTATTCATGGCCACGAAGCGATGGCGCTGAAAACCCCTCCAGTTGTCGTCCTCGTTTCTGCCTCCGGTGGCAACGCCGCGCCAGATGACCTGGTCGGCCTTTTCCGCCCAGGGATCGCCGTGGTCCTGGCCGCCGGTGAAGCGCTCCTCCTCGTTCCAGTACATGGGGGCGGGCAGAAGAATCTCGTTGTTGACCGTCAGCTTGGAGCCCCCGAACATGGGAAACAGGACGTCGGTCGCCTTGGTGCTGATGGGTTTGATGAGTAGGCCCTGCAGGCCCTGCAGGTCGGGTTGATGACAGACTTCATTGGACTTGCTGTAGTTTGACACGTAGCCCTGGTGGAGGTGTTGAACGGCGTAGTCGTTGCTGATGGCGGGAGGCTCGGCAAAAGACGTCTGCAGGGGTGCCTTACGAGCGAGGCTATTCGGGGAGCAGCCGCGGCGGGCGATGAGCCAGTACGGTTCTTTGATTTTGTTAGCCTTAGCGTCTGATCTTCTTGTTTTCCGTCGACTTACCCGTCTCATCCCACTTGATTTCAGGGACCTTGGGTGCCAAATCGCCCTTGTTTGGGCCTGGCAGTTTCTGGAAATCGGACACGACTGACCGGGCCCTGGGCCGACGTCGGGTTACGGCCGCCTTCTTGACGTGCTTGTTGACGTTCTCCCAAGTAGCGACAATGCGAGGCTCGTCCATTGCGTTGAGGGCAATGTCCATGTCGGGGAGGTACTTTTCAATCTCCTTGATCATCCCCAGCCATATCTTGGTCCAGAACCAATCCGAGACCGCCGATGCATTACCGTTGCGGACATTGATGGTCATCTCGAATTGGCTCGCCCGACGGCGCATGCTCAGGGGGTCCATTCCCCAGAAGGGCTCGAGGTCATGGTAGATCTGGTCGAAGAAGTCCTCGACGATGACGGCATTGCGGGAGCGAGCAAACTCGTACCACTTGTCGAAACCCGGGGGGGGGTGGCGGCCGCGGCGTCTTCGGTACGCCTGAGCGGCGTCTTCCAGCGACTTTGACTCAGAGGAGAGCAGTCCGGCGAAGGAACGCTGGGCATCGAATATTAGCTTGTCGATGGGGTGGTTCGTGCCGTCGGCGGAGGATTGGTCGGGGTAAATAGTAGGCGGCGACGGCGGAGACGGCGGCTGCAGTGGTTTCTCGAGTTGAACAGGAACTCGGTGACGTATGATGGAAGTGGAGGAAGTGTTAACATAGATTTCGCGAGAGCTGCGGTTGAAGGCGTAGAAGGCGAAGAGGATGAAGACGGCAACGACGGCGTACCGGGCCGAGGGCCGTCGGCGGAACGTTGTCGGGGATAAGAGTTTGTTGCCCATGTTGACGATCGCTGACGACGAACGAGCGTGTCAAAGGAAGCCCAGGGATGGGATAGAAGGCAGGCGAGCCAAGGGAGGACGCAGGTCGTCTTGGCGAGGGCAGGAGGAGGGGTACGAGGGAGGGAAACGATCAATTACGTCTGGAGTGAAGCATCTCCCGGCCGAAGGGAGGACCGAGCATGGGGATATTTCTTAAGGCGATGTATTGGTAGGTAGGGAGAAGGCAGGACATTTCAGGTGTAGGCCTTGGAGAAGCAGGTGGTAGGAAATTGAGGTACGGATAGCAAGGAGGAGGCCGGCAGCAGGGATTGTGTGAGGCGGGATCGGTGGCCACGCCAGTTCAATGCAGGTGCCGGCACGGCAGATCGCGGCTGTCTCGGTACTTGCGCGCTTGCCTCGTGTTGTGAGGTGGGCCAAGTGCCCACCCTGTTCACCCTGAGTCACGTGTATGGCTTAGGGCACCGTATTCGCTTAGCTAGCTGGAACTAAGCTTCCCACCTCACTCGTTTGCGCCCCTTGGTGCATGTTCAACAGCTCGGCCACGTTGGAGTGTACCTGCAGGACGCAGGGATGGCGGGCAAGGCTGAGGTGGCTCCTACTCCCGAATAGGTAAGTATCAAGACATGGGCGTGATCGCCCCTTCCGAGGCAGCAAGGACAGACAGATGTCTCTCTGTTGGACAGTGCGAGCCGTGCTGCCTGTGCCTCTCTACCTAGGTACCTACCTACCTACCCACCCACCTGTTTGAGGCTATAAAGATTCATGGAGAGAAATTTCTTCGTCTATTCATCGTAGTCATCTCTCGCCCGCTTCTGCCGTGGTGCAACGATGCATCAGATTGATCATGGGAGCGCCATTGGCAAGCGCATTGGACCCACCGGAACGATGTCCCGCTACTTTGGGGCCTCCGCACCTCGCGTGGGCTGGATTGCCGGCTAAAAGACTGCCTGCCTAGCCCCCCGATCGTTGCGCATTTCTGCTGGGCTGGCTGTTAAAGGCAACCTACACTTATATTGAAAAGGGGGCCGGCAGCGGGGCGCCAGAGTGCGGCGGAGGGGCGGAGGGGCGGCGGGACGTCACGTTGGATCCCTGTGTTTAGTGACGATCAGGATTAGCCTGGGCTCGCAAAGCAGTCCACTCAACATTGTCTCGACATGGAAAGCTCTGAACACATCCCCTTCTTAGACATGGGCCTTGTGCGGGCTGGCGGCGAGAATGGAACTACAGCTTTACCGGCAACTGAGTACTCACTCGTCTTTGATGCCATCGACTAAGACGTGCATCATTCGTTCGGACCGTCTGCCGTTAGAGTACTATAGGGCTACGGGCTATTTGACGGCCGTGGAACTTTCCCAAGGTTAACTTTGGGTCATTATCCATTCTCCGAACTCCTCATGCTGTTGAAAATCTTGCTCGGCGAACGTCTTATCCCCATCATCTCACGTGCCAAATGTGTCATCGCTCGTCGATCGGGGCCTACCCTACAGCCATGATGGTTTTCGTCCGAACCATCCATGTGGCTGAAATTGAAGCAGTCTATGCCACCAGGCCAGGAGTCATGCACACGCGCATGGATGTCGTGCCCCCACTACCAAAGGTAGACAGACGACTCCAAAACAAACCGATAACCCGGTATCTACAACTACCGTCGTCGAGCAAGCCAAACAGAAAGGCCTACCTGCAAAGGACTCTGCTTGTCTAGGCCTGTGCCGTCAGCAAGGCCCATCCCGAAGCGTCTCGTCACAGCCACCATCACCATGTCTCTCCTCTCCGCCCACCTCGAGCAGATCTCCTACTCATGCCAAGGCATTGACGCCCTCCGGTAAGCCTCGCTTCGTGGCTGTCGTTCCGATCTCTGCCTAACGATTTCGCGACCTCTAGTTTCCCCCCTTCCAAAATCTTCACCAATGCCCTCTTGTCCAATCACGACATTACAACCCTCATCCGCGACACAGAGGCCCACGAACGCGCTCTTTTCTCCGTTCCGCCGCCGCCCTCACCGCCGCCAGCCCCGACCTCTACCCGTGCTGGCACCGAAGCCGAGCCCGCCCGTCGCCGACAGACAGTCTTCAGCGTGGCCTCGGGCGAGGTAACGGCCGCTCCGCCCGGCCGCAGCGGCTCGGCGCACCCGCGACGCCGCACCGCCGTTGCTGCCGTCCTTGGTGGCGAGATGCACGAACAGCTGCGCGCTGATCGCAAGGGCGAGCTGGACGTTGAGGTGCTGCTTCGTGGCGCAGAAAAGCTCTGTGGCGTCTACGAGCTTCCTGGCGCAAGAGAGCGCATCGCCGCCCTTCGCAGCCGCTTTCGCGCCGGTACCAACACCATGGCCTATTACGACGCAAAGGTTGCCGACCAGACCGAGCAGCTTGCTACCATGAATAAGCTCTGGATGGATGGCGGCGACCAAGACAAACAGCCGGATGACGAGATTGAGTCCTGGACAGAGGACGATCTGCGCAGGGAGGAGCAAGAGGCGCGCGAGATGGAGGCCAAGAAGAAAGAGCTGCAAGAAAGGCTGCGCGCCATGGACAAGGACCTCGGAGGGCTCATGAATATGTGACGAGGCTGCCATGAGATGACGCCTGGAACGAGTTGTGATACCCCATGACGAGCATATGAAGTAGATGGCACCTAAACTTCACATCAACACCAGATGAATTGACAGCAGCCGAAGCTGTCCAACTGGAAAATCGCTCGAGACAAGGTTACGACTGACTGTGATGGAAAATATGAATGTCAACCGGCCGGCCACTCTTTGCCTCCTTGTCAAGAAAAACTCGATATCCCAACAGCGCCAAGCAATCCAAACACCCTTATGAGTGAGAAACAGAGCGCGTAATAATAACGATTTTCTTGTCCTGCTGACGGAGATTAGTTCCCGAATCTCTCATCACCAACATCATTGACATGTGTGGCTTGTGCAGTGGGGCGCAAGCAGTTGCCGAAACACTGCAATGTGTTGAGCAAGTGCGTCTTATGATCTACACCTATTCCTCGTCACGGGCAAAGGGCACTGATGCGGCAGGTCGCATAGTTGGAGCTGGACGCCGACAAGTTTCGCGGTCAAGAAGCACGACAGTCTCGTGGCCCCGAACTTCAGATTGACAAAACCAAAAGCAAGCTTCGAGCGTTGCCCGGAATACGCAGAGGTCTGACAGACTACTGGAAGGCGCACAAGAAACACATCGACTTCGCACGTGTTGCCAAGTTCGCCGGCAACCGCGTCAAGTTGTCGTCCCAGTTCATTGTCAAGGCCATAGCGCCCATAAGTTTTGGACTTGGCCTCACGGTACTCAGGCGTTTACGACACCTTCTCGAAAGACGATACCATACTAAAGCGGGCAGCGGCTCTTACGGCCTTTATTCCCATCGTGAGATGCGTCTCAGAGGACCGGGCGAACAAGGAAGCCGGCCAACGGGAATGCTGTCGACTTTGTCGCCTGCACCTCGGTGATGTGTTGCTCTTCACCCCCATGGCCTGGGTTGGAGTTGTCATTGCACCGTTAAGAACCCTTATCGGTTATTTCAAGAACTCAAGCCCGGAACCCAAAGATGTCAGGTACTTCTTTAAATCCGAAATCATGTTATCAACCGCCTCGACCCAGCGGGACCACTTCTGCCAAAACGTACGTGATTATATGAGATTAACGAGATTTAGAAATCTCAACCAGAATAAGTTCATTTCCGAGGTGATCGCCGTCGAGTTCGCCGCGGCTAAAGAGCTCTCCGTTGCGTACATAACTTCTAAAATTTAATAGCCGATAGCTCGAGCGACGAGGAGCGAGACTTGATACAGCTCTCGTTCGCACGTTCAGCCAGCAGACACTACACGGTTCTATGCGACGACATAAGTGTTCAGGGGCGAAAAGCTCGTAGAGGATACTTACGACATTGCTAATGGACTTGGTTGGAAATAAAGGGGATGAGCTTGATGGATGATTTGAACGAGGCCTGGCGGAATACCACGATGAACGAGATTGACATGGAAGCCGCAAATTACGCCAACATACATTCGTCACATGGACAATCCCTGAGGTATGAAAAGATGTGAGCAAGGGGAAACACTAGCAGACTTCACGATTTCTGGATACTCCGGAACAACACGCAGGAAGCAAAGGGAAAGGTATCCGGTTCAAATCCCCCGTTACATGTTTAGCAAGATGGAGGGTATTTACATTCCGCAAAAGACGGAAGAAACCTGCACCAAGTACAAGACGCTCAATGAGACGAACTATCGAACTCAGCCTAAGGCCGCAGAATGCGCAGACGGACGAGTGGCGGAGGAGACCTAATGTCAGCTCTCGGATTTTCGGATCAGCGACAAGCTGGCCCGGCTTTTGCAATGGCAAGCTTAACGACATGTCGTACGGGATCAACCATTATTACATCTAGTGGGAATGCCAGTCAGAAGGCCACCACTAGGGGGACGAGGAAGCTATTGGGGGAAAATGGAACGGTATTCCCCCCCGAAGATAAGCATCATCTGCCACTACTAAGAGTGAGAACGGCCTACCTGGGAAGCACGGCTCATAGCCAACGGGCTTGTTAGCTGTGGCTATCACGGCTGGTATCAGATGTGGCACTGGGCCGCCGGCAACAAGCTTGTGTGCGAAGCAGACCCAACTTCCGCAAAAGCCTAGAAGTAAGGTGCGTCCTACTAGGTTAAACCGGCTACGATGGCGCTGGATATCGCAGATACCGCCAAGAAGTTCCATGTTCCTTTTAATGCACCTACTAAAGACTTTCTGCCGCTATAATAACAGAGATTCAAGGGCGAAGCAGAGAGCTCGTAACAGGAAGAAGCATTCGCCGATATTTCGCGGGCTGCGCAAAGGATTCCGGACCTCACCTCGCCTTCACGTTTGAAGTATGCACCCATCCCGGGGCTCAGATCTAGCGACGAGTTTATCTTTATATCTGGTGACCTCAACCCTGGATTTATTACGTTAACAAACCTAAAAGGGGAATTTTTTTTCTTTTTATTTTAAACCTGTTGCTAAACCTCACTAAACTCTTTCCCCGAGGCCACAACTAAAGACAAGTTTCGGTTAAAGAATTTCGAACTAAACAAAAAAATGGAATAAGGGGCTACGAAGGTTATTTTGATCCATCGTATTAGCGCTTAAGAAGTTTATTCTTTTTAAAAGCTAATTAAATCGCAAATTTTTTCCGTTATGTGCTAATACTTAATACGAAGTTAGGCTTTTAAATCGTTCGCCTTATGCGACAGCCCGCGTTATTAGAATAAATTCGTAGTGACGAGACATGGAGATGTCCATCCAGTAATAATGAATTTAGACGCCGGGAACCCCGGGGCTTACTCGGAAGGGTAAGGTAAGCAAGTGTCGGACTGGCATAGATTTTGAAGGATAGAGTACTGCTTTTCGGAATTGGGCGAAATTGGCACTATAAACGACCAAGAGCAGCCCTCAACCGCGGGCTGGTGGCCGACCTGCTACAAGGATTGAGTAAATTTAGCGGCGGCCGTATCGTAGTGTCTTGTTAGACTCTCGTCGTCTAGCACTATGGCCTCCGAGTTAACGAGAGTAGCTTAGCCGTGAAAGGACGCTAAATAAGACAAAAAGTATCGACGAGGCTTCTCTTCGGCAGAGGCGAGGAAGTCAACCGCGGGCTGGTGGCCGACCTGCTACAAGGATTGAGTAAATTTAGCGGCGGCCGTATCGTAGTGTCTTGTTAGACTCTCGTCGTCTAGCACTATGGCCTCCGAGTTAACGAGAGTAGCTTAGCCGTGAAAGGACGCTAAATAAGACAAAAAGTATCGACGAGGCTTCTCTTCGGCAGAGGCGAGGAAGTATGACAACTCGATATATATGTATGCACTGCTTGAGAAGGGCCAAGGAGTTATACACCGTGATGAAACCTAAAAAGAAAAGTTTTCTCCCGGGCGTGATTCGAACACGCGACATTTGGATTGATCTCTTCACAATTACAGTCCAACGCCATAAACCAACTAGACTACCAGGAGCCTGGGATTCATGATGTGGTTTCAAAAGGAACAAACAAAGGATATATCCTCGTATCAGCAGTGTTCCCAAGCTCTCAATTACCTATAGAGCAAAACACCATACCACCACCCAAGACAAAACTAAAACCTGGGTACAAGGTAGGTAGGCGACGTACTCAATCGATCTCGACTCGCAATTCTCCACCTGTGACTTTCTCGCAAGATGCTTTAGCAATGACGTCGGCCTATCTTTGCTATACATACATACATATGCGCTTAATCGCCTCGCCCCAAGGCGTGCCTCGAGATGGCATGATAAGACGACGACACTAGTAGCAGACCTCTATTGTTATCCTATCTCGAGCTGGCTTCCTAGGAGGTTTCTGACCCCGATGCCGTCAAGTGTGATACTCTCAAGCTTCATATCTTACAGGACGACATCATCCGTATAGCCTCGGCCACCTGTTCAAAGGGCCAGCCTCTTTTTCATCTTGTGCAGCTTTGACGCTGTCCACCCGTGAGGGACGTTCAAAAGATGATGTCGTGACCAGACCACACGGCTTCAGCCTGGGGTCTCATGGCCACGTCGTCGAGGCCGGCCGAGCTGTGCTCCCAGTCAAACTCGGCGCTCGTCAGCATGCCGTCGCCCATGGTCATGGCCGAGTTGCTGGCGATGTACTGGCCGAGCGAGTCCAGGTCTCTCCAAGAGAAGCCGTTGAGCGGATCCAGCTCCAGGGTTTTGTCGCCGCGGGGGACGTCCTCGATGCGGGTCAGGGCACCTTGGGCGGGCGTGAGGGGCGCTCGAACTGACGACTCGGTCCGGGTGCTCGTCTTGGACGTGTTTTTGCCCGACGACTTTCGCCATAGGAGACGCAGAGAGGTGGCGTAACGGCGACCCAGGCTGTGCGGGTTGGTCGACGTCTTCTGCAGCTGCGTGATGGTGCCTTGGATGGCCCGGCGAACACCTCCGTCGCCCTCTCCATTGATGGCACCGGCCAGTCTCGCCTGCGGGGAAAAGGCTCAGCTTCATGCATGGTCGAAAGAGGGTCAGAAGAGCCAGCTCACCTTGAAGAGAAAGACGGCGGCATAGATGACGTAGAGGCAGTACTTGAGGGGCATGCACTTGAGCCCGGCCACGGGATCGATGAAGCTGTTGAGAATGCTGAGAAGCGAGTTGGCGGCATCGATGGACTCGTAGATGAAACGAGCGTCGGGATTGCCGGCCACATCGGAGAACAAGTTGCTGACCATCTGGCTCTTGACCGAGGCGCGCTGACTAGCCCTGGAGACGGCGCGGTTGAGCGTCGCCTGGAAGGCAAAAGCATTGATGTAGAGCCGTAGAAACTCGAAAGAGAGGACCAGGGATGCCTTGACGGTTGGTGTGACTGAGGAGAAAGCGTCAGTCGGATAGCCTTTTTTTCAATTTTTGCAGAAGACGTGCAAGACGTACATGTGCAGTTGGCCCACGATAGTTTCCACTTGCGTAGCACCGACGCGAAGTCGTCCTTTTTTAAAAGTCAGGCCGTCAGTCAGCCGCTTTCGCTATCAAGGAAGATGCTTACAATATATCGAATGTATTCGCCGCCAGTATATAGCTGCTTTCTGTGCGTCGATGAAGAGTAGAGGATGTCATGAGCGTTGCTGAAGAGTTGAATCAACTCGAGTTGGGCCTGGAAGAGCAGAGCCAGATTATCGGGCCCCAGAGCCTGATTCTGCAGAGACGGAAAGTCGGCGGCCCTCCAGCTGATGGAAGGGATGGGCCCGCGTGACCAGAAGCCCTTGCCGAGACGGATGGAGACTTGGCGGTCGCTCATGTAGCATGCTGAACATGGGAGGGGGGGGTCAGCCAAAAAGACCAATTCTCGAGCGAGTGAGTAGATAGGGGGGGGTTCGAGGTTAAGGGGGAAAACCCACCGGCCCAGGCGATGCGCTTTCGGCTCACGTCAACAGACTGACTGCCGTTCTCGGGCACCAGGGCCGTCTGCTCCAGCCGCTGGAGGTAGCCCAGGCGGATAGCCATACCGACCAGCATCCACGCGCCATTATCCTCCTGTCCGCAGCCAATGGTGGAGTATTCGTTGGAGCGTTGAGGCGCCCACTCGGCCAGGATGAGCAGGGCCTCGACGGAGCCGATGTTGGTGGAACCCGAGTGAATCAGCTTGCAGACGAGGCTCTCCATGAACTGCGAGCAAGCGTCGTGCACGCGCGACCACGACGGATCGTCCTTGGAGGCGACGGTTAGGATGGCCGTCAGGAGGTGCGGCTCTTTTTCCGCCCATTCGGAGACGGGCCGGCCGTCGAAGATGCTGCTGTAAGCGACGGGGAAGAAGGGATGGTATTCGTCGTGGTAGCTGGGGGGGGGGGGGTTTCGCCGTCAGTGTCGAGTCCTAGGGGAGGGGGAGAGGAAAGAAGAAGGACTAAGGGGGAGAAGAAGCAGAAGAAGAAGAAGGAGAAAGAGACGGACCGCTTGACAAGAAACGAGGCCTCAAGCCAGGTCAGCACACCATCGGCAATAGGCGCAAAGTAGGCGGGAGGCGAGATGGGAGCGCCGTCCCCCGCAGCCTGCGCATTTCGCCGGGCCGCGCCATCACGACCAGAGGAGCCGCCGCGTCGACCGCTGGGATCGAGGTCGGCGACCTGGGCGAGCAGATCCAAGGCATCCGACGGGTTGAGAAGATCGGTCGAGGCGATATGACCCTCAAGGCCGTCCGAATCTCGCCTCGACGACTCCTCATGCGCCGCCGAACCAGTAGGACTCTCGGCTCGCCAAGTATGAGCCGACTGAGGCGAAGGCCAGCAGCCATGCGCGGCGGCAGCAGCAGCAGCAGCAGCAGCAGCAGCAGCAGCATGATGAGGCGGAACACGATACGCGTCGTGATCGTCTCCCTCGCCATCATCTCCGTCGTCGTCATCGTCGTCGTCTTCATCTTCGTCGTCGTCGTCATCCGGCGCTACGCTTCCGTGCGTCGACGACGGCGGAGGCGGAACCGGTACCGGTACGGACCGGGCCGGATTCGGTGGAAGAGCGCCCTTGACGCCCTTGATTCGCCGCCCGCCGCGACGCGACTTGGCCAGCACGCATTGCAGCTGATGCTCGACGCAACGGCGGCACGGCGGTCCGCCGGACACACCATCCGAGTCGCTCCGGAGGTTAGCATCTATAGGACTCCGGGGTGAAGAAACAACAACAACAAAAAAAAAAAAGGGGGGGGAAAGGGGAAAGGGGGAGTTGGGTTTCTTCAACTCACAGGTCACATCGCGTCTTGCGAACGCGGCACGATAGACAAGCACGCGAGACTCGTTTGCCCTTGCCGCGGCCGGCAGCCGGCGGCCGTGTCGGCGCTGCTTCCATGAACAGCAGTTGTCGGACTCAAGAATGGATGGTCAACCGAAAGGGGGAATGCCGTCGGCTGCAGCATTCTGCCGTTTTCCCCGAATCAATCTCCTTTTCTCTCTCCCTCTCTCTCTTCTTGTGTCTTTTTTCTTCACTCTCTTTCGCTCTCTGTCTCTCTCGCGATCTCTCTCTCTCTCTCACACACACACACACACACACACACACACACACATACCCCCCATCCCCCTATATGCGATTCAAATGCCGCGGCGGCAGTCTGCTAAATAAATGTCATGTAACCCTGTGTCCAATCAATAGCCGCGCCCTCCGGTTAATGCCCTGGCCGCTGTGATACTCGTCGACTCCACCGCGTTCCCCTTGCATCGCCAGTTCTAAAGTTTTTCCCTGGCGAGTCCGTCTGGAAGTCTGGAAAAGGGGGGACAAGGCGGCGAGCGCGCGCTTGCACACACACACACACACACATACACGCACGCACACACGCACAAGCACACACACACACACACACACACAAACGCCTTCTAGTACCATACAACTGCCTTGTTGGCATTGTGAATCATGACGACTCGCCGCTCAGGCCCCATCCTTGGCGGAGTTTCGACCTGCTGGATGGGCCTCTCCGGGTTGGCCGGCATTGAGGAATGTGTAAAGCGATTTTGCACGTCTCGTCGGGCCTTGTCAGGGCGCCGACTTTGAGTTGCCGAAGCCCGAGCGGGAACTGAGTCGCTCTTTTTTTTTTAAAGGCGGGTGCGCTCGCGATGCAACAAACCATTCTTGTCGCAGCTTCGCCGACTTGTTTGCTCTAAGACGGTCTCTTCCCGAAGTGGAGAGGAGGGAGGGATAATTGGGGGAAGGGGGGGGGGGAAAGGGGGGGCTAACCGCGTTTGCCATGACCGCCATCAGATAATCTCGCTCGAACTCCTACCACCTTTGTGCTTTTTTGATCATGAACACCCCCCCTCGATAGGACGCCGGCTAATAAGGCTACGGATATAAAATCCCACCGGTAGACTCACCAACGAAGGCCGAACCCTCCCCCCGACGGCGCTGGCAACGACAACAAAAACTCATATCCTGTCCAACACGCTTGTTCGACCCGGTCATTTCTTTCATTTCTTACCTTTCATTTCTCCTTCTCCTACTCGGCGCCAGGGTACCGCGGTCCGCGAGAATAAGTGGTGACTGGACAGGCCGCGAGCCCAGAGGCCAGACGCTCGGCATCCTCGGCATTGGATCAGGGAGGACGGCCGTCTTTTTGGCTTCCGGCGGAAGTCACACCGGTTAAAAAGGTCTTCATAACGCGCTGCTGCAGAGGTGCTGCTCGAGTGATTGTCCCAAGATCTCTGGACCGGCCTGATTTTTTTTTCTTTTGACGGAGGCCATGATCAAATGGCATCATACGCCGTATGAGACTGGCCAATCTTACTCTTATTCTTCTCGTGCCTTACTTACTCTGAGTCGGGCCAGAGCCAGGAAAAGCATTCTCGAAGCCTTTACGACAAAACAGCCTTTTTGACAGGGTTTTTTTTTTTTGGCTGCCAGTCCTTCTATGCTGCCTCACAACAGTGCTGTGTCCCCCCTCGCGTTCCTCTCTGCTGCTGCCGAGTCATCCATGACGAGGGATGCCTACTACGGACGGGCATCAATCGGAGGTGGGATGTGCTTGTCGTCCGCCAAGCGTCAACAGCCCAGGACTCGATTGGTCGCCTCCAGCCTCGTCCAGCTATGTGATGTGACGGCCTGCTTATAACGCTCCCGCTGTGCCCGTCTCAAAAGAGGTGACCATGACCATGAATAGCGAAGTCGATTTCTCTCCCCGCCGCCTGCCTATCAATCTGTACAAATAAAATACACTCAACTAACCCGATCTCCGTATTTGCGTCATGTCAAAAACAACAACAACAACAGCAACAGCAACAACAACAGCAACGAGAAGAAAAACAACAGTCTTTTCCTATGGCTCCTTCTCATCTCCATTCTGCGTCTCGTATCCAATTCGACTGTGACATCTGCTCATCTTTCGACTTGGCAGAAACTCTAATACATTGTGGCTCCCTGTTTTCCGCGCCTTTGTTGGGGATCGGAATGTGCCTACGGTATAAACATGCCGACGATCGCTCCGATGAAACCTGCTCCTTTGTGCTGCCACGCACAAAGAGGACAAGAAAGAAAAAAAAAAAAAATCTCACAAACCCAAAAATGCCATCGGCCTCAAAAGGACAGTACCATAGGATCTGACTGCCGGTCTGTCAGAGTTATTCACCATTACGATATGCCACGAAACCAGACCGTTTGATCAGTGCCCAAGCTTCTAGCGCGCTCTCCGCGCGCCCAAGGGTCGGAAAGCCCATCCATCGACTCTCCCCCTATCTTGTCGGTCGGACTGTACATTCTTCTCGTCTTCTCCTTCCAGTCCCCGTTTTGCGAAGCTGTAAATGCAATCCGGTTGCACCGCATTCGCTTTTTTTTTTCTTTCCCTTTTTCGTCTTTTTTTCCAACGTTGACTGCCTTTGTGCTCTCTGCTGTGTTTTGTTTCAGTTTGGAATAGACCAAGGTTATCTTTGGCGTCATCTTCGTACAAACCGTTCATGTCGTAGTCGTGTCTTCATTCTCACCACGAATTTTCCCCTCTCTCTCTCTCTCTCTCTCTCTCTCTCTACATGTCTCACTCGATAAATAGTAGACTCTGCAGCGATGGATGTTGCGCGTCATCAATCTTGATAACAGCAACTGGACGAGGACATACTCATGTGGCTGTTCTCTCTGAAACACCACCTTCCTCGAGTAGAAGCCGTCTGACACAGCTGCGTTCGCCGTCCGTAGGAGCAACAAACTCGTCTTCGGCAGAAATCACGTCCGGCTGTCCCCACAGCCTGAGCCCCAGATAGCCAACAAACCATTCTCTGAACAACTCCGCAATTTCGTACAACAGTCTGTCAAGCGATTTTTTTTTCTTTTTTCTTTTTTTTAGCTTTTTTCCCCTTTTCTCTTCCCCTTTGGTTCCTCCCTCCTCTCGATGTGGCTCAATGAGCACCATTTTCCCACCGTTTTTGCCTTCGTACTTCTTCCTCGAGCCATCAAAGACCTTTTTGTTTTAGTTCCCCCCCCCCCCCCCCCTCGTTTCCTCAGCTCGAATCATGCGTGATCTGCGTGCTTGCTCGTCTCAGGAGCGTCCGATCGATTGCGATTGACAGCTTCGGCACTTCCTTGGTGGCCGCCCCGCGATGCCCGGCCGGGAGCTTCGCGGGCGAAGTCTGATGTTGACCGTCAGCCTGGTCACTTGTCTGAGCTTCATGTTGGTAGGCTACGACAATGGACTCATGGGCGGTCTCGGTAAGGTTTTTATTTTGTCTCCTTGAGGCGGCTGTGCCTCTTCCGGATCCGCCGCTCATTTATGCTTCCAAGTCGACTCGCCTGCCTTTAACTCGACCTTTGACAGTCCCCAGCCAAAGATGATTGGACTGATCGTCGCCATCTTCGAAAGTGCGTTAGACCTCATCGGCTTTTCCGGTTCTGAGCCTTGCCTCAGTGAATCTTTAGCACTGACCGGTCAAGTCGGCTGCTTCCTGGGTTCCATAACGGCGGCTATCTTCGGGGAACGACTCGGCCGCCGGCGAACCATCGGCCACGGCTGCTGCATCATGACCGTAGGCGCTGTCCTGCAGGCGGCGGCATATGGTCGGCCGCAACTGATCGTCGGCCGTATCGTATCCGGCATCGGCGTCGGCATCGTCAACTCCACCGTGCCCGTCCTTCAAGCCGAGTTCAGCCCCAAGGCAAGCCGAGGCATATGTCGGTGCCTGACTGCCCTCCCCTTCCCCATAGTCAGCCTGGTGGTTTTGCTGACTGCAAAAAAAAAAAAAAAGACGTCTGCGCCCAGCTGTCGACGCTCAACTTTGGCATCTTCGTAGTCTACTGGATCAACTACGCCTTCTCGACCAAGTTGGAAAGTTGGGTGTGGCGAATACCGGTCATATTGCAGTGCTGCATCATCGTGCCCATCATGGTTGCTCTCGTCTTGATCCCTGAGACGGCCCGATGGCTCGCTGCCCACGACCGACCCGACGACTGCCTCGCCGTGCTCGCCAGGATGCTTGATGCCCCTACGAGCGACGACGGCGTCCGGAGCATTCACGGCAACATACTCGGGGCGGTGGCCTTGGAGTCGTCGGCGCGCTCCGGCTCCTGGAGGCGTCTTTTACACAATGATCGGTTCCGGTCCCGAAGGAGACTGCTCATCGCCTGCGCCATCCAAAGCTTCCAGCAGCTCGGCGGTATCAATGCCGTCATCTGTGAGACTTGTCCGTCTTCGTCGAGGACAACTGACTGAGCGTTGACCTCGCCCTCCTCCCCCCCCCCCCAGATTACACCAACACTCTGTTTCAGAAGAGCGTGGGTTTCAGTCCGCAAACCGCGGCGCTCATGTCGGGCTACTTGCAAACCTGGTTTTTCGTCGCATCCTTTATTCCCTGGTTCCTCATCGACAGAATAGGCCGGAAGCCTTTGGTATCTGATCTTCGACGCAAACGATGACCATGGCCTCGACTGACGCCGCTCCTAGTTTCTATCCATGATAAGCTTAATGGCCGGCGCCATGGCAACCCAGGCAGGGCTCATCTGCCAGATAGAGAACAAGACGGCCGCTTCTCGAGTTGCCGGCATTGCCGCCTCCGTCATGCTCTTTGTATTTCAGGGCGCTTTCACCATCGGTTTTCAAGCCACCGTTTGGGTATATCCGTAAGATGATTCTATCGGCTGGCTGGCTGCCCCGCTTACACGGTTCGAGGCAGATCCGAGATCCTGCCGTTAGGACTTCGGCAGATGGGCTCCTCTCTTTCGACGGCGGCCAACTGGATCTTCAACTACGTAAGTAGTCTTGGTATGCTTCGGGGACTACAAGACAACCCACTGAGTGTTGCATGGGCCAGTTGATTGTGCAAATGACGCCCATCGCCATCGAAAACATCGGCTGGAGGACGTACATCATCTTTGCCGTATTCAACGCCATTTGGGTTCCCATTATTTTCTTCTGTTTCCCGGAAACCAAGGGGCTCGAACTCGAGGAAGTGGATCGCTTATTTGCCGACAGCAACTGCGAGGAGTACCCAGCACCAGAGAAGCGCTTGACGGGGACACTCAAGGATCTCCGCCATTTGGAAGCCGTATGAGTATGCCCGAACCAAGATCGTACACGTCATATATGTATCCAACGACGCTGGTCTGAATCGATGAGCATCAACTATATATGGTTAGAATGGCCGGCTTAGTGCAGCCATATTGTTTCGACTTTCGGTTTTAGACTCATGAAATCCTTCCCCATCCACAATCTCAAAGTCAACGAGGTCTGTCTCGTCGCCATCTTGTCACGCCAGTTCAGTAGCAGAAGATCTACCGACTGCCTCTCCCGAAGACCAACGCTTTCCGTATATCGCTGAATCGTAAAACAACTGTAGGATCCCGATGGCAGCGTGTTGTTATGCAGAAAGTCGCGCTCGCGGACGCACCCAAGACTCTCGTCACTGCCGGGCTTGAACGCCTCGCTCAGGGGCTCCGTCCGCACCTCCAGGTTTACAACCCAGCCTTGAACAGCGATGGCGTCGTTTCTCACCTTCATTAGCTGCACCGTGAGGTCGATCTGTGGGTTGGCTCGATAAGACGACGTGGCCGCGTCCCAGATGATATTCTCCATGCAAGATTCTGGCATCGACGTAGGTCCTTGCCAGCCGGCCCAACTCCAGCTGGGGAAATCATGACGGCGTCTAGGCGACGTATCAGACGAATGCCTCCATCCTAGAAATTGAGGGTGGCTCCGCAGCGGTAGACCCCAGATAAAGCCCATGGGAAACTGTCGTTGCTGCATGAGGCCGAGAATGCCGAGAAAGGCATTCAGTGAGTCGTCATCCCTACTCATGTGCTTTTCCGTATAAGTCTCCATAAGCGACGCGTAAACTAGGCAGGTAAACTGAGGATTCAGAGTCTGGCCATCACGGTGAAATATATCCGAAGTCTGGTAATAGTCGAGAGTCACTGGACTCACGGATCCCGGTATCTGAAGAACTCGATCACAGTATTGAGGCTCAAAGTAGCCTTCTCTGTCGTCTTCTGACTCGGAGCAAATCCTCATCTTGCACCCGTATTCACATTGGTTTGCTGAGACTTCAAGGAGCCGTCGTGAGCTGTATGATTCTTGTAGTGTCCATGCGCGAGTTTGCCATTCCGAGTGGCTTAGTTCACTGCTCATGACGGGGGGGACTGTAAAGAGGTCATGGCCCTCGATGCTTTCTCGTAACTGGCCGCATCGGGCTCTGTTTGACGAAACACCCGGCAAACCATGGTTCGAGTTCTTGCCGGACACAGCCACAATGGTAAGCGTTGCGTATTGGTAAATGAGATGCATCATTCCCAGCTGCTCCTGCTTTGCAGCCGCCTGCTCTGCTGTCAGGCATGGGCTTTGATCGATACAGAGAGCGTCGACCTACACGGCATGTCAGTCTCCTGAAGGACATGCCCGACTCTCGAGGCAGAACTGAATAGCGCACCCAAAGAAAGCGTCGACCGAGCGCTTTGGTCAGCGTCATGGCGTCTTCGATGGTCCGCGGAAGACTGCCCGACTCCAGCGCCCCGGCTTCCGGCACGACACCTCCCCATACGTAGCTGAGCGCCAAGTAGTCACAGTCTTCAGGACAAGGCACAACTCTGCGGTCTATGACATCGATCACGCGTATCACCGATAACTTGGTCGGCCATTCGCCTCGGCGGCAGACTTGATGATGTGTTTCGCAATGCGTCAATGCCCTGCGTATAAAAGAGAGGTAGGAAGGGTCCACGAGGCCTTGGAGGCACCGGGCACTCTGCCATGTTCGATTCTCTTTGGCTTGCCGAGGGTTGAGGGCAATCGACTCTCCAACAAATTGGCGGGAAGAAGCTGGCACGTCAGCTCCTCGCAAAAAGGGAACCTTGGTATCAATCACCATTCTGGTCTCAAGAAACACGTCTTCTAGTTTTAGCATTATGGAACTCTGACGTTTCAGGTCTGGTGAAAACAAGTCCCATCCGTGTTGGCGGAAGAAGGACCGAAAGGGTGTTACATGAATGCCGGTTTCACCCGGGTCTATCGGCGCCCGAGGCATTATCCGATATATGAGTCGACAGAACTGGCACGATGGCGTCAGGTGAAGAGAGGACAGCAAGCCGAGGGGCATCTTGAACTGTTTCATGTACTCGTGGTATTCCCATCTCTCGGCCATTCTCTGCTTCTCCCCGAACGGATTGTCAATCAGGGGCTCCCCAAAGGGATTCTCGATCAAGGGCTCCGCCGTTGAAATGGCGTTGATGATTCCGTAGTCGGAGCACCGCTGGCAAAGAGAACTCGGCTGCCCCTGAAGCCTCTCTAGCAGAGCTGCATCAGCCGCCGAAAAGTCGGTCACCGAGTCCCACGGCCTGGTTGAAGTCTCCTTCAGTTGACAGCTGAGAAGCCGAGGACATGTCTGCGAGGCCGGTTCGAGACAGCGACAGAATATGCATAGCCTCGAGGCGGACTTGGCTGCCGTCTGGGCCATGGCTGTTTCTCGAAGACGGCGGAGACAGAGTAATGCGCGAGTTTGGCTACAGGGGGGGGGGGATGACTAGCTACTAGTACATACATGCCTTCTCTATATACGCCTTCAGCCGTAATCAGGCCTCTTTGCCTCGGGTTGGCTCTCTAACCAGCCACTGACTTTTTATCGCTCCGACGCCCCCACGACTAATACATACTAGGTAGTATGCAGGAAGGACAGAGACATGCCTATTCGTACAGGCAGGATATGTATGCATCTATCAAAGTATCCGTGCTCGTACAAATCTGGTATAACAGACAAACGTCAAGCTGGTATGTATGTATGTATATAAAACCCCAACCGCATCTTCCGGTAAAGCTCCGTTCCATACACGGAAAGGAAATTGACTCACCGGCCGCCATCCGCATTCAGGAGAGCGCCCTTTGTCTGGGGGGACAGGTTCGCCATCCATAGCTTCTTCTCGTTGAGAATGTACATTTTGCCCTCCTTTCCGAAGCAGAAATTGGCCGCGCCTCCTTCTACCATAATCTTGCCCAGCAACTGGCCTCCAGGAGACCAGATGTTGATGCCGTCTCCGCAGCCGCTGTAGACGTTGCCGGCCGTGTCGCACTTGATTCCATCGGGTATCCCGACATCGCACATGGCAAATAGGCGTCGGTCGGAGAGAGACGGCTCGCCGTTGAAGGTGTCGACTTTAAACGAGTAGCTGAACCGAGTCAGTTATTTTTTTTTTCTTTCTTTTTGTGCAATGAGATGACGCGGCGCGGAAACCAAAAAGAAGGGGGGGGGGGG
>LAZP02000330.1:0-14776 GCA_001272575.2 Ophiocordyceps unilateralis | reverse complement strand
GGGGGGGGGGGGGGGGATGGCTGGCTGGCTGGCTGGCTGTCATGTCTTGAGACGAGGCCAGTACCTACCTACCTACCTACCCACGCGAGGGGTGGGCATAGGGCAGTCATGATAAAACGTTGCAAGTATCAACCGAGAGTTGGCTCTTTCGGGCTGCTGCAAAGGCCATAGTGGGCAGAAGCAGGGACAGGTTTTTTTGAACACTCAAGAGTTTGCTCGTGCAAAGGGGTAAGGAGAGGTGCGATTTCATCATCATTCGACGCCAATGATTTGATTTGGTTGCCGAGCTACCAAAACACAAACAGAGCCGAGGCAACCCATCCACCACCACCCGTCCAAGCCCTTGCCCCATTGTCCAGCTGCCGATAAGAGGGGCCGAACCGCCGAAACGCACTCATCGGTAGCGCCACAGAGACAGGGTGTTGTGGCGCTTCCAAGTCTTTCTGCGGCCGGCCCGCGTCTTGTTGTAGCGGTGGCCCTTGTTGAGGCCGCGCGACTTCTTGCCGGTGGCGGTGAGGCCGCGGCACTCGCGATGCTTGTGGACCGGGTTGACGATCCAGTTGATGCGAGGGTCGATGCGGATGGCCTTGTGCTGGGGGTCGACGAGGATGACCTCGAAGTACTTGTAGGTGGAGTCCTGGTTGATCCAGTACGAGTTGAGGACGCGAAGATTGGCGCAGCGGCGGCCGACGCGCTCCTCGGCTGTCGCCTTGAGCGAGCGCTGGTACTTGAGCTGGTTGACACCCTGGTTCGTGGGCTTGCCTGTGCGTCGTCTTCAGCACCACCGCGCTCATCTCTCCCTTCTCTGCTGCCTCGCTCCGGCCGACAGTTCGTCAATGGCTATCGAATGACATACCGTACGTGGCACCCTTGGGGACGGGGCGCTTGCGGCCTCCGCGCCGGACGCGAACGCGGTAGATGACATAGCCCTGCTTGGCCTTGTATCCGAGACGGCGGGCCTTATCGGGACGCGAGGGGCGGGAGGCGCGGTGGATGACATTCAGCTGGCGAAGCTATATTGATGCACTCTCAGCCATTGTTCAACGAGTGTATAGCAAAGACGAGCCGAGGCGGCCCGGGCCAGATGGTTTCTTCTCCCCCCCCTCTCTGCTCGAGGGCTTGGAGGCACTCCATCGGCTATCCGCGGCCACCTTGCTCGTCCACATGTTCGCAATCGAACGTAGCCAGGTCATCGTCGTACCTCCCAGCAGCGGACGCGAAGCAGGAAGCGCATCACATCCGACTGCTTCTTCTTCTGAAGCTCTTCGACATACTTGAGGGCACCCATCCTGGCTATTGCGCGAGGGTCAGTGACGACGATAAAGAGATACGACAAGGAAACAGACCGGTTTATGATGCGATGGTGCCTGCGGTTGGTTAGTAGAGCTATTTTCGTCGAGAGGTTTGACGCCTCTACGCAGCTGCTTGTTCAACGACGTTAAAAATTGAGAGGAAAATCCAGTGCCGGTTTGTGGGCGAAGCGGCGCGCTAGTCCCAATCGGGATTAGCGCATTAGGACTGGCCCCGAGTCGTGAGTCATCATGGCTAAGAGCACCTCACCGAGCCCACCTGGCTTCACCGAGGACGAGCCGCCCGGTATTGCTCCTACGTCTTTGATACAGGCAAGGCATGTCTCTCCTCCAGTAATAGCTCTGCGACGCCCGACAACGCCCTCAGATAGCCATGGGCGATCGTCCCCCAAGTTGCATCTTCTCGCCGCGCTTTCGCCTCGGCCAGGAGCTCGGAAGCCAACGCGTTCACGTCGCTGTCGCCGCCCACCTTATCCCCACCCTCGACAACATCGCCCTTGGCATGGGGCATGACGATGCTGTTCAGGATTCGGAACGAGGCCCCCATGGCGCCTTGGTTGAGGGCCTTGAGGTCGTTTTTATCCTGCTCCCAGTGCACCTTTGTAGGCTTCTGCACGTTGTTGTTGTTGTTGTTGTTGCGGTTCAGGGCTTCGTAGTCTTTGGCCAAGGTTTGGAAAGACGTGAGGCACTGGAGTGCCGCCTGGAACGTCGTGTTTTGACTCATGTTCAGGGTGTCTCCCGAAGTGGCATCGCTTAGGAGAAGGGAAGCGATGTCCGGGGTTAAATAGTCCTGGACGGACGGCATATCCCTGCTCAGCCTGGGTGGAGGGTTAAAAGCTGACCATTGTATGAGTGTGGTCTTGTAAGTCTCACATATCCTTCCGCAGCTGCTTGTCCATCAGCTTGGCTGCCTCGTCGGCCTTTTTGCGCATATCCACTTTGATCTCCTTGATGCCCCTTGTCCCCTTGGCGGCAGATGGGAAAACGGTGATACTCTGCTCGCAAGTGTCTGCGTCGTTTCGGCGCTGCTTCTTGTTGGCTCGCGCTCCTTTGTTGTTCGTCGAAGCTTCCGCTTCAAGCTGCTCCTCTCCCCTCCGCTTTCCTGGAAAGCAGCGTCAGTGCTTGGTCTACCTCTGCTGTCGTGGAAGTCTCGTGCCCTTTGCTGGCTGATTTCGCACTCTATTCCTCGTTGCCGGCGCCATACTTCGCTGCGTCTTGCATTCAAGCAGCTGGCTGGTGACTGAGCAAGTGACGATATTCATCAAAATCGGCGGCGGTGTGCCGACTGACCGACTTCCGCAATTACTACCTAGGTAGGTAATAACCTTCCACCAGTTGGCAAATGTGGCAGGAGCATTTCCGAGAAGCGGCACCCCACACCTCCTTTACTCCGCCTTCACCTCCGGAATCGTGAACTGCACGCGGAAAATAGGTAGATAGATACCTAGTCAATCACTTGGGAAGGCACATTGTTGCATCTGAACTTCGTAGGTTCTTTGCGCGCTTGCTGCCGGTGCTCAAGATGCTTGAGTCTCTGGTCATCACATCGTCGCCAATGACACGTCGTACAGCTTCGCTTACCTCTTTTCTCACGTCATATCAAGTTCCATGATGAATGCCTCATGCCGCCTCTTGTTGGGCACTTCTGTCCCTCGATACCTAAACGGCATAGCACAAAGACTCAGAGTCACTTCAGATACTCAAGTATTGAACGAGTTACGCGCTTGGATGTCGCGCCTAGGATGAGATACATCTATAAAAGACCGTCTGTAGAAAGAAAGAAAACCTCCTTGTCAAGATATTGGCCGCAGCTGTACCCAAGCCGTGCCCTTTTGTTTCCGTATTAAATACAGCATCCATGTGTTTAGGTAGGTACTCAACCGTTTCTGTCTATGTCCAGCCGTTTCAGTGAAGCAAAATGGCCTCCAATCTCCCAAACCCCTGTTCCTGTCTTAAAGCGGCGTGCCGGGACCAGTGCCTCGTCCGCCTGTAGCAACCAATTGGGACGAGACGAGAGGCGTGATAAGGTGAAAGCATCGTGAGCGAAGCGAATGAAGAAAAAAAATTTGAACAGTACAATGGAGATATGTAGACTGCCGAGCGAGTGCAGGCGTCTCCATCCCTAACCGAAGATGCAAAATGACCCGATTCTGAAAACTCGGCGCCCAGAAAATCTTATTCTGAGTATGCCTGTGAACTGAAGATGTCATACTGAAAAAACCCTTGGCTGCTATGGGGCTGGTATGTTGTATCAGGCAGGCAGACGTTTAAACCAGTGGGAAAACAAAAAAAGGCTGCATCATGCCGAGGCAAACCTGCTCCTCATCATCAAACTGGCTCGTGCGATTAATGCGTGTTGAGGGATAGGCCCTGGAAAGCAGCTGCCCAATCGTTCTGCGAAGCGAGAGGCGAGACGCTCTGTGAATGGGGTCCTGGGCTTGGCATGCCTTGCGACGCCTGCAAGCGCTGCCGCATCGACTGAAACTCTGGGGGCTGATGGTATCCGGCGTGCGAGAGCCCATCGAGGCTCGCGGAGAGGCCGGGGACGTACGAGACGGCGCCTCTCGCGTTTCCGAACACGCCGCCGGGCCCATAGGCGTAGTTGGACGACGAATATCCGGTAGCAGTCGGCATCTGCCGGTCGCCTCCAAAAGGCTGGCCAAATGGGGTGCGGAATCCACGCTGCGGTGGCGTCTGGGAATAAGTCGGCGGCGGCGGCGGCTGCTCTTGAGCCTGTTGGGTTTGCCGGCGTTCGGCGCCGCTCGCGCCACGTCCTACGCCGACGGCGCCAGGACCAATGCCACTCGGGGCCTGGATGCCTAGGGTCGGGCTCGCAAACGAAGCAGGGTTTATGGCTGACATCCAGATTCTAGTCTTGTAGATTTTGAAAAGGTCCGTGACGAGAGAATTGAAGTTGATGTAGGAGTCGGCAAAATAGTAAAAGGTGAGCTTCTTCCAGTCCCTGTCGGCCCGTTAGCGTGGCCCAGCTTTGAAAGCAAGAGAGGCAGTCTCACATTTGGAACTCGGCGTCGAGTATTTCCATGTTCAGCCCATGTTCCTTGACTTTTTGCATGCAGACCCTTTTCGCCTTTGCCTCCTGGCCCTCCTTGTCCCGCAAGGAGTGGACCTCGTGGTTCTGGGCGAGGCGCTTGATCAGCTTCGGCCGGAGGTCTCCCGCATTCGGTTCCTGCAGGTGGTGTTGACTTGGGGGGCCCATCCCGCCTATGGCGCTTCCGTGAAACCCGCTGGCGGAGTTGAGGAGCACAGGGCCAGCGCCATCCTGTGCTGCAGCGGCGCCCTGCGAATACATCATGAGCCACTTGTAGTGCTCCTCGGCATAATGCTCCTTCAGTTCCTTGGCGCTCTGCCAGTCGACGTTGTCCTTGGCCACGGTACCGAGGTCAGTACCGCGATCAGCTTCCACGATTACCAGGTCGCCAGGCTTGACCGTCAAGCCGGTGCCTTCCTGAATGTAAAAGACGTCGGCCCTGGCGCATTTGAAAAGAACAACGTGCAATAGCTGGTTGTGTCTCGGCTGTGCCATTCCGTAGACGTTGCGGTGAGGAGACGGCGCCCTATTCGCGAACTGGTCCTGCAATCCAAACGAAGACGCGTAAGACGCGCCAAAAGCTGATTGAAGCGAGTTGGATCCGCTTCCGAAAAGAGCCGCTTTCAACAAAGAACAAAGTCAGTGTCGGTCGCAGCAAGAGCAGATGAAGGGGGCGGAGGAACTCACGGTTGCTGGTAGAAGTCGGGAAGCCCTGGTTATCACCAAAGGTGGAATACCCCTGAGAGCCATCCGCGTTCGCGTCCAGAGTCGCGACCGAGTCGGCAATGGAACTGATGGAGCCCTGACGAGTGGGCATGTTGGCAAACGAATGGCGTCTGCTTTGCGACGCATCTCCCCCGAAGAAGCCAGGCGAGCTTGACCACAGCGCCTTTTTGAGATTCAGGTTCATATTGTCCAGTTTGCGGCAGTCCAAGCCGAGCGCGCGAGCGGGACCGCCGCCGTACTCGCTCATGCGCCTGCCAGCGGCGCGCCGCCCGAAAGGGTCGCCGGCCTCGTTGGCCTCGTCCAGCTCGTCGATGGCGAAGTCGGATTCTTCAGGAACCACTTCCCGCAGCGGGTAACCATTTGTCAAGTATGCTCCGGTGGATGCGCGAGGCCGAAGTCGACTGTTGTAGTGCTGGTGCTGCCGCAACATGGCGTTCTCGCGTGCCAGCATCTCAATCGTCTTCGATTCCGACGTCTGATATGAGTTCTGAAGGGTCTCTGCTGCGCTCTCGTCGTCGCCGTCGACTTCCTTGACCTTGTCGAGAACGGAGCCGTCGTTGGCCATTTCACTCAACATGCTGGGCCGAGACGGCCGATGCTGCAGCGCGGGATGCCGTGCGCGACCCATGACAGTCGATGAGCTCATCGTCGACGGTGGCGCGTTCTCAGGATCCAGCTGTCCGACGGAGTAGGATTGGGAGCGGTACGTCTTGGGCGTAGGGTGCAGAGGGATGGCAAAGGGAATCTGCGAAGTCGGGCCCGGCTCACGCGAGGCCGGAGAAGTCTGCTTCATACCAACGTCGGGTCCAAAGAAGGAATTGCTGCCGCCTCCCGGCGGAACAGTCGAGGTCGGCGACGGCAGGTGTTCGCTAAGCCGCGAGTGCACGTCTTTTCGTTGGTCGTTCCAGATACCAGTTCCCCAGGTGAAGGTGGAAGAAGCTGCGGCACGGCCCATGACGGAAGGATTAATATGAGACGCCCAAGGCCCGTTGCCGGCCTCGGCGGAGGGCGTGTTGGGATGAGATGCCGTGGGAGACATGGTGCTGCTCGCAAAGGAGCCCTTGCGAGGACGCGAGATGGTCTGCGACGTGTCGTTGAGCCACGAGGATCGTCGGGTAGGTATTTGGGGCTGAGCGGTGGAGGCTTGGGGCAAGTCTGGGCGATGGTCGCCCTCATCGTCGGAGCTGGCCAGCGCCTCGGAGTCAGGGGTCGAGGTTCGAGCGCCGACCTTTTCCAAGAGGATGCTATGACTGTTCTGGGCCCCGGCGGGCCCTTGGGCCAGCTTCGAGGAACGTCCCGTTTTCAGGGAAACGGAGCTCATGGCTGGTGATCAGGCGATGCTCGTAAGAGATAGGTACTTTTTTTCGGCCAGCCCCGAAAAATGCACGGCTCGCTGCAGAAACACTACTTGGGATTATCGCGGCGCAGCCCGAGCGGATGAAGTCGACGCGTTCCAAGACGCGCATGTAGGTGGTCCCGTGAGACCGAGGGTGCGCGTCGATGACGGATGGCTTGCCGGATTGCCTTATGAGGGAGTGGACGGTAAGAGGGAGATATCGTGCGGCTTCAGCGGTAGCGGAGGAGGGAAATGGCTATACGAGAGTTAGTTATTGGACCCCCTTGCCGTCCGGCTGAGTTTCAGGCACAAAAGAGTTCCCCGTAGAACAAACTCAAGAACGTGCGCGATGAACAAGTCGGGTTGTGATGGAATGCGACACAATGACAAAAGACGGCGATGGAAGGGTAGAGTAGGTGATAGCTTACCCGGCACAAATCTGGAGTATATCTATGTTTCTTTTTGACCAGTCGACAAAGGAGACGACTCTAGAATGTGACAGGCAGCAAGGATAGAGACGTGACGCGTTAAAGGTGAGCGACAAGCGGGTGAAAGCGAAGCGTCGATCAAAGAGGCGCAACAAGAGTGACGGAGGGATTAGAGAGATGCTGTCGCGAAGAGGTGGACGGAGGAAATATCTAAAAAAAAAAAAAAAACCGAGCGTCTAAACCCAGAGCCGAAAAGAAACGCTGCGAATGACGAGGTTGCGACGAGGCGTGTGCACCATTCAATCGCGTTCAGAGCGTGGTCGGTGCGAGAAGATGCCACTTGATGCCCATGTTTGAGTAGTCGCCGAGTTCAGAGGTGATGTCGGCTGCTCCGACAGTGCACAATGTTGATTTTTTTTTTGGAGGGGGGGGGGGGGGTGTTTTGCGCTTGGCGATCAGAGGGCGCGACACTGGGCTGCAGGTCGGGCGCCTAAAGATGGAGGCGAGGAAGATGAACGAGGAAAAAGGGTCGGTGGAGAGCGAGGAGAGCGCGGGGAGGGGGTGGGGGAGTGGCTGAAGAATGGGCGAGAGGCAAGGAAGATGCGGAGAAGATGTGAAAGAGGAGGGGCGCAGGCCGTCGCAAGGCGGATTGCAGAGAGAGGGGGAAGGGGGGGGGGGGGGGGGGGGAAGAGAAATAAGTGAATATCTGACGAGGCGCAGTGAAAGGGTCCTTAAAGAGACCCTTAAAGGCCCTTTTTCTTTGTTAACGGGGGAGGTGGCGTGGTGTGAAGACCCCGGAAAATGCTTACTCGCGGAACGACGATGGCCGTTGTTTGGAGGGAGTCGTAGAAAAAAAAAACTGGCGACGGCGGGCGGATGGGCCCGGAAGCCCTGGTCTGCCTCGAGCTAATAAAGCTTTTTGGTCGAACTGGCGACGTCTCCGCTGCCGCGCCGGGCCGTTTGAGGGAGGGGTCGCGAGCACAGTGTGACGGTGTGCAGGACGGTGTGTAGCGCGTCGTCGTCGTCGTCGACAGAGCGATCCCGGCCGTTGGGAGAGAGAGAATAGAGGAACGGAGTTGGTCGGACGATTTGTTGGTTTCTGCGTTCGGTGGGGACGCGACCTCTGATATGCTTTTGGGGCCTAGGGCTGTCTGGAGAAGAAGGACGGGGGGGGGGGGAGAGAGGGGGGGATGGGAGGGGAAGAAGAAGAGGCGGGGGGGAGGGGGAGACACCAAGAAGAGGCGGGAGGAGAGGTGGTGCGGCGCGGCGGAACGGGGCAGATTGCGCTTTTCGGGGTTGCTAATGGCTGCCGAGGGATTCGACGAGCGGCGGACGAAGCCGTCGAACAGGCGGATGAAGCGACCTCAGGCGTCGACGAGACTCGAACATGAAGGCTCCTTTCATCAATCGATGAAGGAGGGTAGCAGGTAGTGGGTACTAGATACTTGACGAATACTGGGGAGACCCCAGGCCATCGCGGGCCTCTGCGGTTCCTGGCCCCATTCCTTCCGTACCAGGCACCCCAGTCGCACCCCCATCGACCCCCGTCCGGGGCCGCCAGGGACTTAGCTCGTCCCTTTGACAGGCCGGCCGCAGGTGCAGTCAATGCTTCGCCCTTGGGAATGGCACGGGACGCCTGCACCTGCGCATCAAAGCTCTTTGTGATGCAGCCCACCCGTACGGGCCGCGTCTGCGAATTGTGTACGGAGTCCACTGTACGTAAGAAGTTTTCGCACATGCTTATGTGTAATTGCGGGCTCACACGCAAGCACATGAACCCTCCCGACTCACACTGTGCTGTTGACGTACCGACCTACCGCTGTACCGAAATGCATGCACGCAGCGAGAGAGGGTGTGCCCATGCCCATGCACCATGCACGTAACGAGTCCTATTGTGCGGGCATGCAGGTATGCTCCTATCCGCATCGACGGCAGACACTGTGCATGGATTCGTCAAGATACGAAGACACGTGCCGCTGTCTTCGTTGACAAGACGGGCTCCGCCCACCATCTCAGGCTGACTGAAGCGTGTGCGAGATGATGGGGTGGTGGGGGTATGGCGCGCTGAACCAAGGCACGAGCCGGTGGATTCCTCCCCCGAACCTCACTCCTCTCTCCTCGTCGTTCCCCTCTCCGTCGAGTTTGATCCATTTGAGCTCGAGTCTCCCGGCACTGCCCCTGGAAACGCTTCCGAGTCCGAATTGGCCGCCGGCTGCCGTTTGGTTTCATCAGCACCCCGGCGCTAATTTGAGGTCCGCCTGGTGAAATACACACCCTACCAGTACCTTCAGGTAGATGGGGGTTGGGGGTGGGGGGAAAGAGGCCGTACTACAGGTAGTCCACTCTCAACACGGCGGGATGCTGTCCAGGCTGAGCGAGACTCGACGACACGGAGGGGGGGGAGCCAATTGACTAGCACGCCACGACACCCCGTCTTTCACCCCGTCCTTCACCCCATCTTTCACCCGGCGCACAGCCGGGCACAGCCGCCCCTCAGGCAAGCCCCCCCAACGAGTCTCTGATCGAGGACGAGGCAGCATTCCATCGTCTCTACAGTACGAATATAGCCGCCGTATTCGTCGAGACCCTCCGCATTTCCAGGGGTCTAGCGGCTCGTCCACTCTGCAAGCGCATTCCGCGGGCGCGTCTCGTGCCCCGACCCTACCAGTAAGTGGCACCAGCCTTTCTGACCGTCTGAACCGCCTTCTTCTGCCCTTCTGCCTCTCAACACAGCGCTTCAACAAGCCCACGGTGAGTGCCGGTACCGATTGTGTGGTTGAACGACTGGGCTACACAAGCAAAGCCTTGGCCAAAAGGCAACACTGCAAGAACATGGATGGATCCATTAGCGCCCGCAGCACCAGGTAGGCCGGGCCAGTCGTCGCCGTCGCCGAGCTTCCAGCTGCAGCTCCCGACCAGCTGCTACGACTCGACGCGGGTGGCAAGGGCTCACGCATGCCATCGACGATCCCAAGCACCCACGCACGGCAATTGGCAGACCACTAAGAGGCAGTGGCACGGCGCCATGCGCTGCTGCTAGACAATACCTTACCTCTCGTCCTGGGACAAATGGGAGACTCGACCGAGCCCTGGCACCTGCGAACACCAAGCGGCCTGCGCAGGACCTTGGTTCGTTTTGGGGCTAGATAGAGAGCCAGGTACGAGCAGCTACCCCGGATTCCGCCAACCGTCACACGCAAGGCTCGGTTGACTTTCTGTATCGACAATTTTGCATTCCATCGACCGGTACTTGGTTGGCCAAGTCCAATCCTTCCATGAGACTGCATCGAGCACGGCTGACGTTGCACGTCTATCCTGACAAGAGAGGGGTATCTATGATCAACACACTGACAGTCCTGTCTATCTGGCCCCGTGACAGCAACTCCTTTGAGGCGAGCTGACGCCTACTCGGACGGTGGCCGAGCCGTGTGTTGCTGCTTCAGCTTCTCCTCAAACTTGGCAAACTCTTGCAGCGCAATCTCCTCTTCCTGGTCCAGGACCTGATGCACGCCCTTGACCTCTTCGATCTGACTGCTCCGTCAGCAACGACTGTTAGAACATGGGCAACGGACCGGAACGACTCACGTAATGCATCAACATCCCCTCGATGCCGTTCTTGAGCGTCACGGTACTCGAGTCGCAAGTCCGGCAGGCTCCGCGCAGCTTCAACTTGACGTATCCGTCTTCGAAGCCGCGGAACTCAATGTCCCCGCCGTCCTCCTGGATGGCTGGCCGGATGCGCGTCTCTAGCAGTTCCTTGATCATGCCCACGACCTCGTCGTCGTCCTCGTTGTACGCCAGGCTGTCCTCCTCGGCAGCCTGGCCACCCTCTTTGCGCTCGGTCGTGTTGACTATCGTCTCGCCGGACGTCACAGTCTCGGTGATGAGGGCGAATATTTCGGGCCGGATGTGCGCCCAGTTGGCGTCGCCAGCCTTGGTGACGGTGATGAAGTCGGCACCGTAGAAGACGGACACAACGCCGTCAATATTCATGAGTTTGGCGGCGAGCGGCGACGGGTGCGGCGGCGAGATGGTCGACCGCGGATTGAGATACTCAATAAACGGCGTTCCCATCTCGGCCGGCACCACCCGGTGGTTGGGTAGGAATTTGAGGGCGTCCGGATTGGGCGTATTTTCCGTCTGGATGAAGATGGTGCGAGCGCCGACCGGCCCGATCCGCTGCTGGGCTCGCCGTTGCACGCCCGGCCGAGCGCCTGCGCTCAAGGCCGGGATGCTGGATGCCTGGGTGCCGAGTGGCCGAGTGGCTCGAGTCCATCTCGGCGCCGCTCGGGCCCGGCATCCGGCGAGGGGCCGCGGGATCGTCCTGACTAGCCAGCCCACTGCAATCCTCGAAGCCGTCGACGAGGCCATGGCGTCGTCAGCCGTGGTTTTCAGTGAGGTGTATGGGCTGATGGACGGCGATGACAAGTTGCCTGTCCCGGTGAGCCGAGGGAGGCACGGCAGAGGCACGGCAAAAAAAGTGACGTCGGGACGGCATCCCGCCTCGTCCCATTAGTAATGCTCTGCTGATGAGCAATGCGATGATGTAACCTGATCCACAGCGGCTTGCCGACTCGTCGATTTTATCTCTTTTTTTTTTCCCCCCCAATTCCTTCTCGACCATAGTAGCCTTGCCAAACCTCCACCAGCCCCTATCTCTCGGGATGACATCTCCGGTTATGCCCATGAAGGAGGAGCTGGACGCGCCCGCCAAAGAGGAGCCGAGCTCGCTACCCCTCTCTCCATCCGGTCACGAGGCCGACCAGCCGGCGCCGCAGCGAGATGGGATGGAACTCGCGCCGAGTGAAGGCGACGACGCGGCCCCAACACCAAAGGGTCCCGCCATGTGCGGCATCTGCGTGGCGGTGGCCTCGAAATACAAGTGTTCTCGCTGCTATCTACCCTAGTACGTGTCGCGGCGGGCACTGCGCCGCTTCAGCCACTGAGCTCGTATCATCATTTATAGCTGCTCCGTCGCCTGCAACAAGACGCACCAGACAAATCACCCTCCCGACCCTACGCCTGAGCCGTCGCCAAAGCCGCGGCCGAGCGACTCTCCAGCGGAGCCGACTGGCCCTCCCAACCCTTTCCAAGCTTTGGACAAGTCGGAGAAGCTTGAGTGGCTCTTCCGCAAGTATCCAAATTTGCCTCAGCAGCTGCTCGACATTCACACCGAGACGCAGCCGCCGCCTGAGGATCTGAGCGTGCGGATCCCGGCCTCCCTCATGCGTGGCGTCCCCGCCCAGGGCAACTGGAGTCACGAAAAGGGTATCAGCAGAGGCAAGGCCGCTCTGCGACGGGCGAGACAACTTCCAGGAGAAGCCGGCGAAGCGGTTCGAGAATACTGCACCCTCATCATGCTCCTCCTCGACGGAGAGGAGGCGGAGAATGGGGCGCAGACGGTGCTCCAGCAACAGTTGGCCCAGCAGGATGCCGACCTGATACGACAGCTCATGGAGGTGGATAAGGACCGGCCATAGCCGCTAGTTATCCATGTCTCCATGGTCAATTGTCCTTTGACGGATGAGGAGAAGAAGCGAAGAAAATGTATGGGTCCTGTATGGGTTGATCATCTTGTTGGAGTTGTCGAATAAGGACGGTCGGAATGACTGCTCCAGGTGAGAGGTGGCGCTCCGCTGCAGGCATCAGACACAGTTGGCTAACGTCTGAAGCGGGCGAAAAGACCACTTCCGGACGACTTGGACGTGCTGGGCGCAGCTCGCTCCGACGTCGACTCTCCGTCCTTGCTACGTAAGGCAAAGCTTCCGAGCCGACCGCGCAGCAGCAATGCTAACTCGTGTTTCCGGACAATGTAGGAAGACATGGCGCTTGTTGACTGGACGCATGACTCGTCGCTCTGCGTCCAATCAACAGGCTGGCGATCGAGGAAGGCACTCTTTCGCTGTTCGTCGACGGGCGGGAGACCGACGCACCGGTCCAAGGGCCCGCTGTGCAACCAGCCAGATCTGGCGAGGATGCCGCCCGTGCTTTTTCTTCTACTGACCTGTTGTGGTTCCGCAACCTGTCCTCTCGTCTTACATTGAGAGTCGAAGGTATGACGATGGGGACAACAAGATTGCGGCTCGTTGACCCCGGCCATTGTCGCGGACACTGGGCTCTGCTGAGACCAATTGCACTCATGCTGTTGTGGTTGGCGCGAGGGTGCTGTCGTCTCAGGCCTTGTCGTCGTGGTGCCATCCGAAAGAGAGGTGCTGGCTAGTGTGGATAGCCTGTGGCTGAGGCGCCGATTGCCTTGGACGGTGGTGGTGCGTGCAAACTGAGAAGCTGCCTCTTGCGGAATATGCCGGTAACGTGTGGAGCGTTCTGACTCGCCTCCGGGCTGATTTGAGGCTGACGTGGTGGAAGTCGTTAGGTGGAGCTTCACTTGGTGCTGTGACCCCTTTTGGCATCTTTTTGCTGGTTCATCAGACGATTCTCGATCGGGCTGATGACGATGGTCGTGTGATGATGCTGTGCCGTCCAGCTCAAGTTCTTTTCTCTCGGCCGAGGTTTTGGCATCAACGAGGACGAGGCGCAGTCTCCGGGCGAGCTCATGGGGATCCAAGGGCTGCGGCTTGGAGCTATTCAACCTGTTGTACGGCACGGTCTCGGCGGACGGTTTGGAAGCCGGAGCGCTGCGTCGCGAGGGGAAAGCCATGTCGGGAACAGCTACGTACAGGCGGGATAGAGCAGGACAAGTTGATGCCGGCAGCCGATGGAAGTCAAGAAGACGTTGTAGGGAAGCCAAGCAGAACGTAACGAAATACATATATATATATACCTACCTAGGTAGGTAAGTTGGTGAAATAGTAACCCCCTCTCTGTACTCGTGCCAGACCGCCATTGCACGTGAAGGAGAAACTGGTGCGATAAAGCTCTCATGCATGCGACGGCAAACGAGGGGAGGTTGGAGAGCTCCTTTTCCCGCCGACATTCGAGGTCAACAGGGATGCTACAGAGCGAGGCTCGCCAAGAGGAGTTGCTCGATAGTACATACATACCTACATACATGGCTGATTACACGAGATGGGGGGTTTCGGAGCTGCAGGTCGCGTTGCAACACCGGTGGGCAACGCCGAGAAGGGCGGCGCCAAAGGCTTTGGTGAAGAGTATAGGACGGACTATGGGCAATATTTTCAAGAAACCCAACCCAAAAAAAAATCCCAAAAAAAACCCTTCTTATCAACGATTTGTCATAATCTTCTTGTTCTCTCGGCGCAGTCGACCTGTCCACTTGCGGGATAAAACACAGTCACCTGTCTTCTGCCCCACGGAATACAAGATGGAAATAAAAGGGGGAGAAGAGAGAGAAGATCCATCGCCTGTTTGCCTCTACGTGCGTCAGGAACAAATGGTCCTATTCGCCAAGTGCCGGCGGCGGTGGAAGAGAGATGAAAGGGGGCCGGCTGCAGGTGGCTTCTTCCGCGACGAAGACGACTCCGACTCCTCCTTGTCGCCCTAAATGTGTATTCCGCAAAAATTAGGCTGGTGTAACGAACATCTCTGTTTCGCGCGCCAAAAAATAATAATAATAATAATGATAATAATAATAATGGAAAAGAAAGAAAAAAGGGAGCAAACAGATATTCTTCTCTTCCAGCTTCTCTCGTCTCACACGTACCCCCGAGTCGATCGACGTCTATGCAGCTCGATGCGCATTCGGCCTCGGCATCCCGTCGCCGGCTCTCGCGGGGGAAGGAAAGGGAGGGGAAGCCCGTGACGAAAGGGAAAAACACACCACGGTGCAACGTGTGCGCTACAATAGGAGTTGACCCAAAAAAAAATTAAAAAAAAATTGATATAGATTGCTGTATGATCTGACTACCCAAGGTAGATAGGCGGCAGGTAGGTTAGTCGTAGCTTTGACACACAGCTATGTGACACAGTACAGCACACCTCGTGATAGCCCGTCCAGACCCCCCCCCCC
>LAZP02000033.1:44425-73305 GCA_001272575.2 Ophiocordyceps unilateralis | reverse complement strand
ACCCTCTTACCCGGGCTATATTAGCCTAGTGTTACTATTACCCTACCGAAAAAAGAGTCATAGAGTAAAAAAACTATTATACACCCTCTGACCACAGCACGGGGTGGCGCGCGAAGGTACCTCTTTTCGTAACTCTCTTTCTACCTTGGACGTTTGGTCACAGTGCGATTTGCTGAAACGACAGAGTACGAATTGTGTGTCGGCGTAGCCTCGGATCGCATCGACGAAGATCGTATCTGAATCAGTGCTTGCTTCGGCCACGATGTAGACCTCGTTTGAGCTCTGTTGGCGGGTCTGGATTTCGCACGTGACCGGCTTCCAGTACGTACCTATAGAGGCGAACCGGCCTCTCACGTGATCGTCGCAGTTGACAGTTCTCGCAGCTACCTTAAAATGGAGAGCGGGAGCGAAGATCAGCCGATTGGAGCAGAGACAGATCGGTCGTCTCCCAGCGGTCAATGACCTCGTCACCGAGCGGCGAGGTGGGAAATGCGCAAGCCGTCACCATGTCACCCGTCGCCACTCCGGGCCACGTCCGCGTCTTCGTCCGCTGGCGCGATCAGACCGTCTTCGCCGGCGAGGAGGTCAGGTGCACCATCACCTTTAAGAATGTCGCCTCGGAGTCGGACCAGCAGAAGCCATCGCCGCCGCCGCCGACGCAGCAGCAACAGCAGCAGCAGCAGCAGCAGGTCTTCCCGCCGCCCTCGCCTTTGCGCGCTCGCGGTCCCGGCCCGACGTCGCCACCAGTGACCGGCTCCGCTAGAGGCCATCGTCGCTCTGCCTTGTCCCTGAGCGGTGCGCCGTCGAGCTTGCTCGGTCGGCCGGGTTCCACGCAGTGGCCGCCGACGGCTGCCGGCGGCGATTGGAGTCGCGGTCATTCCCACAAGCGTTCCCTTTCCATCGTGTCCATCGGCTCTACCGCCGCGGCCGACGAAAGTGCCGCCAAGCCCCAGCGGCCTCAGCGTGGCCATGGCCGTGCCGCCAGCCTGCAGATTCTGCCTCGGGGACCATCGTCGTGCCCGCCCTCAGGTACGAATTCGCCATGGCACCTTACCCATCTTTTCTTGTCATCAGCTGACCGTCTCTGAGCGACCTCTGCCCATACCGCGTTTCCCGTCGTCAACAACTCAGCTCACCTGCCGGACCGGTTCGGCCGTATGACAGCTCCCAACACACCGTCCGGCCCGGGGCCGCGGAGATCGCCACTCGGCTCTCCCAGCCCCATATCCGACTTTCGGTTTCCTACAGACACGTCACCGAGCTTCGAGCCGGCCGAGGGCTCGAGACGAACATCGGCGCCCGGCCCTCACAGTTCGCCGACCGGCTCCCACGACCACGGCGTTGCTCTCCGGCCTAAAGAGTCTGCACAGCCGTCGCCGCCTGATCGATTGACCGCTCGGGTCCTGTCCAGCTCGAGCGCACCCGGAGGGACACCGCGGAGCAGCGGCGAGTTTTGCTCACTCAGCAACAACTCCTCAGAGACGCTGGCTTCAGAGTACGTAAATCACAAGCTGATGCGAGGTCACGGGCGCCAGCGAGGCCCCCCGCGCCGGAGCTCGGGCATGACGCCGCCACAGCCTCGAGCTCCGGAGTCTCTCATGATGGGCTACGCGCAGATACAGGGGTCCTTTTCTTTGGACGGCTCACTCATCAGTCTGGGACCGTTTGAGCACGTGAAGAAGGCAGCCGTCGGCGGGCGGGGAGGCGGCGTCGTGGGTCTGGAGCCGTCGAAGCGGGAGAGCGGACTACTACGAAGCTTTGGCTGGGGAAACATCAGCAGCTCCCTCAGCGATCTCTTGGGGAACGGGGAGCTGAGTTCGATCAAGGAGATGCGCGGTGCGGCCAACTCCAAGTCGGTGCCGTTGCTGAGTACGCCGCAGTCGATCCTTTTCGTCGACCTGCAGCTGGCGCCGGGGGAAAGCCGGACATACGAGTACTCGTTCAAGCTGCCCAAGGGCCTACCGCCGACGCACAAGGGCAAGGCCGTCAAGTTCTCGTATAGGCTCGTCATCGGGACGCAGCGGGCCGGGGGCGCCAAGGAACACCAGGTCCGGTCGGTCGAGGTTCCGTTCCGGGTACTGGGCAGCGTCAACAGCCAGGGTGAGCTGCTCGGACACGACCTCATGAGCCCATACGTACTCTTGCGAGATGAGGCCCAAGTGAAGAGCCTCGTCAAGGGCAGCAAGAACCGGGAGCAGACAGCGGGGACGGACGCGCCGGCGACCATGGCCGACTTTGTCTCGTACGTGGACGGCCTACTGACGAAACGCGGCACGCTGCAGTCGCCGACCGAGGTGGTCGGGTCGAGGCGGCCGTCGGGGCTGGAAGAGACGACACGGGCCAAAGACGCCATCGACCTGGCCATCATGAGGAGTAACGTGACGACCGAGGGGCAGCAGAGTCCCAACCGATTCGAGATATCGCGCAACGGGCGGCGGGTAGGCGTGGTGATGCTCACGCGACCGGCGTACCGGCTAGGAGAAGTCATGACCATGGCCATCGACTTTAGCGACGCCGATGTGGCTTGCTACGCGGTGCACATGACGCTGGAGACGTCGGAAAGGGTGGACGCGTCGCTGGCGGTGCGGTCCGAGTCGAGCATCCAGCGGGTTACGCGCAAGGTGTACGTGACGGCGTCGGAGGCGGCCCTGTTCGCGCGACGGGTGGCCTTTTCGCCTACGATACCGGTGAGCGCGACGCCCGAGTTCATGACGAGCGGCATCAGCCTGGAGTGGAAGATGCGGCTCGAGTTCGTGGTGCCGTATCAGGGCGGAGAGCCGAGCGAGATTCAGATGCCACACCCGCTGCTGGAGCCCATGTCGCAGGACGCCAAGGGCGGGCTCGTGTTGGTGGCGGTGGAGAAGGTGGCGTGCGAGAGCTTCGACGTGTCGGTGCCGCTGAGGGTGTATGGGGCCGTGGGCAGCGGGCTGGAGAGGCTGGAACGAGACGAGGCTTTGGAGGAGGGGCTAGCGATATGATGTGTATGTGTTGTGTTGGTTGGACAGTTGGCTATCGTAGACGGGATGGAGTTGGTCGGAGCCAAGGGGGGGTTTTATCGTCAGTTAGTTGGCAGTGTAGCCTGTACGGGGATATTCGAATGGATGGATGGATGGATGGATGGATGTAGGTAGGTATATAGCAGGTCAGGTAAGACAAGTAGGTCGGTATGTAAATAAGTAGCATGCGTTCGTGCGACGCCGAGGTCGAGAAGTCGGTCGTCTTAGTTCGTACATGACGAGAAGACGGACACCAAGCTGGAGTAGTCGAAACAGCCGACCGGCAACGAGAGAGCGCGGGAGCTTCCGTAGCCTCGGTGAAGATGGGGGCTGTCTCAGCCGGAGCCGTTGCCAGAGGCGTCGCGTCGCGTCGCTCGATAGGAGCTACCTAGGTAGGTCGGTAAGGTAGGTCAGATTGCATACGCATACAAGTATTCACGTCAGTGATTCAAACCGAGCAGCTTTAGTTAGGTAGTTATTGAGGGTGCGTGCGCTCGGTTACATCAATTTGATCCATCCACCAGCCACCCCGGGCAACGCGTCCATGGCAGTCAATAATAGTACCTACCTATGTACTAAGCGCTGGCAAGGAGGGTCCCTGTTCGTCCATGAGAGGTAGGTACCTAGGTAGGTAGGTGGTAGTACCTACAGACCGTCCACGGCGGCGGTTCCTGTTTTGGGGGGAGAGATAAACATTCCAAGCGAGACGCTCCCCACGAAACTTTTTTTTTTTTCTCCCTCTCCTCGCACCCCCATCCGAGGCCCGTTGGGATTCAAGCCACCGTTGTAGTAGTACTGGGCAGTTAGTCGTAGTCAACGTCAAGTTCGGGTACGATTGAATGCCTGCCTACCTATGCATTGTGCCCTCTTCGGGTGCAGGTACCTTGCAGGGGGCTGCATCTGTAAGGCGGCAGATGAGTGCTTGCTCCAATGCTTGCTTCATCTCCTCCTCCTCCGCCGCCGCCGCCGCCGCTGCCCGCTCAACCGTCTGTCTCTCTCTCTCTCTCTCTCTATCCACCTCTCTCCGTCTCGCCTGCTCGGGCTTCCACTTTTTCCCACCACTCTCCTCTTGCATCGCACCTACCTACGCCTCGGCTCCTTTCTTCTCCCTCGACCGTCCTTTTCTTGTCCTTCCTTTCCTTGTGCCTTTTCGCGCTCTTCCGCTCCCTGTCGTTGTGAGTCGATGCCTCCTGCTTCCCAGCCATCCTCGTACTTCTTTATACATACATCCATACATCCATCACTGCACTTCCATTGTTCGACCCCCCCCCGCTAACAAGAGACTATCATGCAGCCTTTGCCGCCAGCGTCGGCCCCAGACACTGACTTGATTGTTTGCTTTTTCTTCAAATCTCGTTTCTTTTGCAGCTCTTCACAAACATTGTCCCTCTTTGTCCTCCCGCCTCTGGTTTTTTTTTTCTTCGTCAATGATCGTCCCTCTCTTCTTTACCGCCTCGACGACTTCTTGCCGGCGACGCTCATCCCGTCAATGGCCCCAGAATGGCGGCGATTGCCTCTACTAATAACCGGTTGAAGCTGACGCCGTCGAGCTCTCCGTTTCCCCCGCGAACGGCCAAGACTCCCCTGCGTGGTCGGACCCCGCAAGAGTCCAAACTCTCTCTCAAACGAGTCGTCGGCACCACATGTCGCTCGCCCACCGGCTTCGACTCGGTCAACTCCCTTTTTGCCTACAAGGCTGGCGGCGCCGTCGTTGTCGTCGACGTCTGCGACGGCGCCTACTCTCAGCGCTTCTATAGAGCCCGACCCTCGGCCGTGCCGCTGCACTCCCTACTGTCCTCGCCGGCCGCGACGGCGACGCCCAAGACTACGACGCCCAAGGCCAATGACAGCCGGAACCGCGTCGCGCCCGCCTTTCGAGAGGCTCCCTGGAGCGCTATAGACGCCACCGACTCTCCCGCTTCGAGGACTTGGACCAGGCGTGAGCGCATCAAGGCCGCCACATGCCTTGCCCTCAGTCGAGACGCCAAGTTCCTGGCCGTTGGCGAGACCGGATATGCCCCTCGCGTCCTCATCTTCAGCCTCACCGACGCCTCGTCAGACACGCCGCTGGTGTCCATAAGCGAGCATACATTTGGTGTCACCGCCGTCGCCTGGTCCGCCGACTCCCGATACCTCGCCTCGCTCGGCGCCGCAAACGACGGTTTCCTCTATGTCTGGAAGATTGATCCCCGCACCGGCGCCGCCAAGCTGTTCCAGCAGAACAAGTGCACCTCGTACGTCAGGTCTATGGTCTGGAGGGGCCACAGTCTCATCACCCTGGGCGTTCGCCATGTCAAGGTCTGGAAGATCGACGGGGCGCCCTCTGTCCCGCCCACAGCACCGAGACCCCTGCCTGGCCGCAATGTGGTACTGGGCGATTTGCTCGAGACGACATTTAGCTGCGCTGCCGTCGACGGCGAGAGGCTCATCATGTGCACCGAGACGGGCGACGTCTGCATCCTCGACGACGATGAGAGGCAGACGAAGCTGATCAAGGTCCTGGCTCTCGACTTTCCCGTCACTGCCATCAACATCCGCGGTGACGTGGCCTACGTCGGTGGGAGGGACGGCCACTTTGCCACTCTCGACGTCCCCGCCGTCATGCGCGGCTGCTCGAGCTGCGTCTTGACTGTCGCCGAGGCGCCTGCTGGCATCGTTGCGCTGGGCTGTCTCGACAGTATGCTGGTCACCGTCAACTCGAGGCAGTCCATTGATCTCTGGACGGCCGACCAAACCCCCGGGCAAAAGACCGACGCCGTGGTGCGCATACCCCTCCCGGGACACGGTGAGCCTGTCGCCGGCGTCCAGGCTCTCAAAAGGCCCAACAGGGCCGCCGCCGCCTTCGTCACCTGGTCTTACTCGGGCACCTTTACCTTTTGGGACCTCGACGGCCAGGTCAAGTCGACGGCCGAAGTCGCCGTCGACGCCGTCGTGCTCGACGGCCATGTCGAGTTTGCCAACCAGCTCACCTGCGCTCGAACCACTAGCAATGGCCAGCTTCTGGTGACGGCCGATCGCCTCGGCATCCTCAAGGTGACCGACGCCGACTCCAAGGAGTGTCTTTTGGATATCAAGGCGCATTCGTCTGATTGCATGAGCATATACATCTTCGACGACGACGACAAGTTCATCATGGCCTGCTGTGGCCGAGATCGTACGGCCCAGCTGTTTCACCGTCGCGCCAACGGCAGCATTGAGCACTTTCAAACGCTCGAGTTTGCCGCCAAAGTCGTTCAGGTCCTCGTCCCGTCCGACGAAAAGGTCATCACCTGCTCGTTGGATCGGACTATCCAGGTCCACGACCTGGTCTCCAAGGATGGCGAGCCGGACGTCATGGCGGCTTTGCCGTCCAAGGTCATTCCGCTACGAGCCTCTCCCACCTCCATGGCCATGAGCCAGGACGGCCGGTCCATATTCGTCTCCCTCCTGGACCGATCCGTGTTCCAGTTTGACCTCGCGACCGGCCGTCAGCTCTGCTGTTTCAAATGCACCGACGAAGGAGGCGTCGAGTCCGCCGTCCTCGACTCCCTCACCGTCGGCAGCTGGGGCCCGCAGGAAGTCGAGTTCCTGCTCGGGTCGTCCAACACGGATAAGTCTGTCCGGATCTACGACGCCCACTCCGGCTCCTTTCTGGATCGAGAATGGGGTCATACGGAGTCCATCAACGGCGTGTGCCTGGTCGAGGACGACGACGGGTCCAAAAAGGTTGTGAGCGTCGGGTCCGACGGCACCATGATGGTCTGGACCCTCGACGTCAACGAAGCCTCACCGAGATGGTCTAGCAGGGATCCGTCCCCGGCCAAGGAATCTTCTGCGAGTCGACCTACGCTCAGGAGAGTCCTCTCCAAGGCGGAGCTGGCCGAGTTCCAACGACCCCTGGGAGGTCGTCAGTCTCCACCACGAGCCCTGCAGCACCGGTCGTCTCGGGTCAGCCTGGCGACGAGCGCAGCCGCCTCTCGAGGTCCGTCCTCGGCCCTGCAATCCAGCCCGTGTCCCGGCGGCACAATCACGGGGGACGCCCCTTCGCGGCGACGGCCGTCGAGCAGCAACCAGGCGGACAGCCCTCCCCCAAGCCCCAAGACGCGCAATTCCCGGACACAGTCGCTCTCGATAGGAGGCAAGGGCGCGCGGAAGAAGTCGTCCTCATCGCTCCACGGCTTTGGCTCGCTCAACATGGCCACGGAGCAAGCCTGTCGTACTCTCAGAGCCTACAGAAAGAAGCTCTCATCGGCAGAGCCAATTACGGCGGATGGGCTGTCGGAGCTAGATCACGAGCTGCGGCTTACGATTGCGGCGCTCGGCGACCGGGCCATCCGCACTCAAGCCATCAATGAGACGGTCATTAGTGGGCTTCTGGACCAGTATTCGGAAAGACTGGTGACGATACTGGACGAGAAGCTGGGACTCACGACCGTCACCAGCCAATCGAAGGGGAGAGAGGACGACGGCCTCCATGAAGAGGGTCGTCGTAGCTCTACTGGGAGCACCGTCTCGTCTTCGTCAACGTGAAACGGCTCTCTCTCTCTCTCTCTCTCTCTCTCTCTTTCACTCTCTTGTCTCTTTCAATTTTGTCTCCGATTCCTTGTGTTATTAAGAAGAAAAAGGCATCTTGAAGTGGTCGTATGGTGAATCGGGGACAATTGGCGTTGGAGGATTGGATGCATAGCGGCCGAAAGAAAGGCCTTCGGTGGAACAGGAAATGCGCTCGCGGAGCTTTTGCATGGACATGATACCATGGGCCATGGCGTTGAGGGATGTTGGGAACTTGGGAACCTCGACATTGTAGGTCTGGGATTGCGCCTTCAGCGCCCGATAGTATTGCATCATACGAATTTTCATCCCTCTCTCTACCGTTTCTTCCAAATCAGGTTTCATTAATGAGAACTTTGCCCGGAAAAGAGGATGACGCTCTCTACTAGTCGAATGGGGAGGGAGGCTCGGAGGTTATTGTTGCCGTCACGTGATCTGAATGGCTAGATAGGTAGTAGGTAGGACGATTCTTCTCGCCAAGTGACCCACGTGACTTCTGGCCAGTCGACCGCCTGGCAACAAACGAGAGGGACAAAAGAAAAAAAAAATAATCATCGCGACGGCATCTTCATACGATAGCCTCACTCAACGAATCGCCCATCTCGATGAACTGGCGAACAACGACGAACTGAAACTCGAGAGCCGCGACCGAGGCTTCACACGCATTTGGGAGGCTTCGGAATGACGTAGGCGACGAGGACTGCGCCGCCGACATCTTGCACGGAAGAGAGAGAGAGTGAGAGAGAGAGAGAGAGAGACGTGGCGCCGATTCTTGTTGCGACACGCAAAGGTCCCCTCGATCAGTGACGAGGCGGACCGTGGGGCATGAGCGGCGCGGCAGCCTACACGCCCCTCGAGTCACTGTTCCTCTTCCAGTCGCTGTTGGGGCACGGCATCGACGCGGGCGCCTTCGTCCGCATCTCGGAGCTTCTCACGAACAATGCCCTCATCAAGAACGGCGACACGTACGATCCTTCGCGACTGACGCCCGAGGCGCTGCAGCAGCTGTTTCTGCTGCTGCTTCGGGAGGAGCTGAAATCCGAGTCCGACGGCCAAGACGGCTCCTCGTCGCCCGGGCCCCGGAAAAGGAAACTGGGGAGCCCTCCACTGCCGTCGCTTAAGGACGCGCGCGAGCACATCGAGAAGCTTCCGGTGCTCGTCGACCGGCTCTACTCACGATATCGGGATAACATCGTCGAGCAGATCCGTGAGGACGAGCGACAGTTTGCTGCTGTTCAGGGTCAGATTCAGGTGTTGGAGAAGACAGAGAAGGAGAGGCTTGCCAAAGCCGCCAGTCAACATGGCACACCGGTGCTGGCTCCGCGCGAAGGCAGGCCCACGGCCTCGTCTAATCCGCCCGGCCAGTCGCCGGTGCCGATACCCAACCCGGCATCCGGCATCAAGCGTCCTTCGGGCCTGAACTCGCCCGCGCCAGGCCACACAGCCAAGCCGTCGCCGATGGCGCCCGTCACCCAGCCTGCCGTCGTGCCGCCGAGCCATTTACCGGCTGGGTCGCCCCTCGCCAGGCCGGCTTCGGCCGCGCTCAAGCCAGTCAACGGGCCAGGCTCAGTGCTACAGCCCCCGGCCGGCCTACCGCAGGCCACGTCGCGGGTGCTACAGCCGCCCGTTCCGCCCCCAAAGCCCGTCATCTCGCCGCGGCCGGAACCAGCCGGCAAGCCAAAGGATGGCAGCTCTGCGACACCCCAAACAGCTCCGACAATGACGACGACGCCGGCGGGCGGCATCCTGAAATGGGAGAAGCCGTATCAACCTCCCCAGACCGGCCAGCCGACGCCGCTGGCAACGCAACCTCAGCAGAGCGCGCCACCGCCTCACGCCACCGGATCGTCAAAGGTTCAACCCCCTCAGCAGCCCCCGAAGCCTACACCGGCCACTACACCGCAGCAGCCACGACCGTCCACGGGCAAGACGACGGTGCCGCCTCCTCAGCCGGCGGGGCCATTGGCTGCCCCGCCGCAGCCAGGGCCTCCTCGACCGCCAGCCGGACCGTCTCCGCCGCAGGTCCGGCCGCAGTCGACCACGCCCGTCATCCCCCCCGGACGAGGACTCCCGACGCAGCAGGCTCAACATCAGACGCCTCGACCTCTTATTCCTGCATCGCCGGGGCCACCGGGGCCGCCGCCGCCGCCGCCGCCGCCGCCCAAAAGCACTGCAGGAGCTGCCACGGCCTCTCAAAAGCGAAACACGACCCAAGCCGCCGCCGCTGCCCAACCGGCACAACGCACCCTGGCGTCCACGTCCCTCTCCGTTCTGGCCGCTCCAAAGGATAAGCCTCAGGCGGCACCGCATGCCCCCCAGGCACCTCGGCCCGCCATCCCCGAGCACATCATCCGACAGGCCGCCGCAACTGCTGCGACGACGACGACGCCGACGGCCGTACGCGTGAGCCCCGTGACAGTGCCCCGGACGCCCGGCGTCACCACTCCGGTGACGGTGACGCGGGGTTTCGGAACGAAATGGGCGTCTCAGTCGACACCATCGACTCCGGGCCCGCTATCGGCAGAGCGAGAGAGCCCTGCCTACGAGCCGGTCAGCCCACCGCAGCGGGCCGCCTCCATCATCTCTGACACGCCCAAGACAGCGAAAAGGGTCAAACCGAAGCCGAGAACGCACCACCCTGAGCCCCCGGCCACGCGGCCACGCGGTCGGCCGCCGCGCAACGCTCCGACCAGCTCCACGTCTTCGGCCGGCGGGAACAGGCGGAGCCAGTCGGTGGCCTCGCAGGCGGACGAGCTGTCTATGGACCATCCGACGCTGCCTGCCAAGATCAAGAAGGAGGCGCAGACTCCTCGAGCGCACGACGACACGGGCGACACGACGGCGGATGAGAGCGGCTACGGACGAACGCACATGACGACGCCCGGCAGCGTGTCGTCTCGGATGGCTAAACGGAAGCGACAGGAGACGCCGTTTGAACCATTGACTTCCCCGACGCAGGTGCTGTGGACGCGAGGCTTCACCAAGGTGTCGTCGTCAGCGCTCGACCAGATCTCGAGCCACCGGCACGCCAACATGTTTGCGACCGGGGTCCGGGAGAGGGACGCGCCCAACTATCGGCAGATTGTGCTACAGCCGCAGGACATCACCTCGATCCGGTCGGCGATCAAGCAAGGGAACAAGGCGGCCGTCCAGGCAGCGGCCAGCCTGCCCGGCGGCGATCCCGGCACGGCGAGCGTGTGGCTGCCCATCTCGGAGGACCTGGTGCCGCCTCGGGCCATCGTCAACAGCGCGCAGCTGGAGCGCGAGCTGGTGCACATCTTCTGCAACGCCATCATGTACAATCCGGACCCAGACCGCGGGCCCGGGGCGGCCTTTATGAAGCGCTCGCGCAACGCGGAGGAGGAGGCGTTTGGCTATCACGTCGACGAGAACGGCGTGGTGAAGAACACGCGCAGCATGTTCGTCGAGGTGGAAAAGCTCCTGGGCGACCTGCGCAGCGCGGAGAAGGAGCGCGGCGTCCCGCCCATGTCGGCTGCGCGTCAGGCTAGTGTCGCGACGCCGGCCGACGATACGGCCGAGGACGAGGACGAACTTGCGGGTGAGGGCACCATGGCTTCGGGCTTTCTCAAGAGGCGTCGCGTCGGCGGGAGGGGATGAAGGTCGAGTTGGGGAGCTTGCTTGAGATTGAGGAAAAAAAGGGAAAAAAGAAAAAAAAAAGGGGGGGGGGGGGTGAGGACGAAAACGGGGGCAGTCTGACAGATGGAATTTGTCGGAAGCCCTCGTCTTCTGGGGACGGCGGACACTAGGTTATCAAACATCTTTTCACTTGCTGAGGAGGAGCCCCATGGAATAGATGGGTTGGTAGGTAGCCTATCGAAGCGGGAGGAGCAGCGCAATCACGCATAAAAAGAAGGTCAATACTTTATTGCCGCCTCGGTCACGGCCGCCTCAGTTTATTGGGGTATGGGGAAGATGCAAAGGGGTGGACGAGGGAGCTGTACGTGGGGTAAGGTGAGAGCGCTTTCTATGACTTTTGTTGCGTAAGCCGACGTCTCTTCATACACAGCCACCTATGCTTTGGCTCTCACGATCCGACGTGTCCTAGCCGACACGGGAAAGGGGCCGGGGGGAAGAAGCATGACAATTACAAGTTTTCGACGACACCGTCACCTCTCTGACTTGGCGGCGGCGCCATGAGAGCCGCTGGAGCGATGACGCACGGCCGTCTTCTTGGCCGGCTCGTCGGGGCTCAGAGTCTTGCGCGGCCAGTCCGGGCAGATGTCGATGTTTTCGCGGGGGAACCAAGACTCGAGGAAGAGGAAGAAGAGGTAATCGATGACGACGCAGAGACAAAAGAGCTTCCCCGCCCAAATGCCGCAGCCATAGTAGCGCTTGAGGCGGTCGATGAGGGCGAAGTTGCGGACGCGGCTGCCGTTGAGGCCGCCCATATCGAAGCCGTAAAAGGCCTCCTCGGGGATGGCGCCCGAGATGCCGTCGTAGACGCGTTCGGTGCGAAGGGCCACGTTGGCCCACGAGTACATCTTCTTGACCTGGTCGTGGAAGCGGTCGGTGCGGACCTTGCCGGCGCGGACGGCGGTGATGGCCTTACCTGTCGCCAGCACGAGATCGTCCTCTTCGGGCTTGGCGAAGGTGGTCATGTGCGACGGGAGGACCTCGGGGATGCCGCCGACCTGGGTGCAGACGACGTAGAGACCGCAGCTGGCGGCCTCGACGATGACGGTGCCGAAGGCCTCGGTGAGGGAGGGGTGGAGGTAGATGTGGCCGCGGACCATGACGTCGCGGACTTCCTCGTGGCGGATGGGACCGAGCATCTCTACGCGGTCTTGCAACACGTTTGTCTCAATCATCTGCTCCAGGTCGATCGACTTTGGTCCGGAGCCGGCGATGATGAAGCGCGTATTCGGCTGGTTCTCGAGGATGCGGGGGATGGCGGCAGTGAGGAGGTCGGTGCCCTTGTTGTAAAAGAGGCGGGAGATGACGACGATGGTGATCATGTCGTCCGGACCGAGCCGCGTCGGGGACGTCTCGGGGTTGAAGCCCGGGGCGGGAGATGAGGGATAGTCACGGGGACGGAAGTTGTCGGCGACGACGGCGTTTGGGATGACGGAGACCATGAGGGGGTCTAGCGAGGCGCGGAGGACGGTGTTCTCCTTACTGGGCCGACGTTAGCATACAAGAGACGAAGAGGGGACGGCAAAGCGTACCAAGTATGGCTTACGCAGATGCTGTGATCGACGTCACTCAGAGTAAACTTGAGCAGCTTGTTGGTCAATATGCTGGCAGCGTCGGCGAAGCCGAAGAGGGAGTGGTCGGTGAAGACGGTGCGGAGACCCATGGTACGGGCGTGCAAGATACCCTCATGGCAGAGGCTGCTGAGGCTGCCATGACCGTGAACGATCTCGATGCGCTCGCGGATGCAGATGTTGCGCAAGGTGGGGAAGAAGGAGAAGACGGTGGGAAAGGTGGTGTGGCGGTAGATGACGAAGAAGGGGACGTGGTAGACCTTGAGGCCGTTTGTGAGGTAGCGGACGCCCTTGCGGTCGTCGTGAGCGTGCGTGATGATGATGACCTTGTGGCCGCGATCGATGAGCTTGCTCGAGAGCTGGTAGATGTGCGATTCGACGCCGCCGGGCTGAGGGAAGAAGAAGTCGCTGACCATGGCGATGTTGTACGTGCGGCGCACCATGACGGCGGTGGCGACGGCGCTTTGACACCAAGGGGCTTGTCGACGACAGCCCGATAGACGTGAGGGGAGGGAGAAGGGGGGGGGGGGGGGGGCTTGTCGGGGACAGCCCCGGAAGCCGGAGAGGAGGGGCCTTTGAATGCTGCCTCTGCTGTGACAGTGATCGAGAGAGGAGAGAATGACGATGCGTCGGAGAGTTATCGGTAGTGCGGCGATAAGCTCAGCGGTGAAGGGCGGCAGATCACCGATAGCACGCGCAACCCGTCAAAATTTCCGTCACTTCTTTTTACTCTCTCCAATCTCGTTCAAGACGCGCAATCGGGTCGACGAGCCATGTACGCGCGGTACATTCCGCCTCCAAAGGCGGCCGTCACATTCGCTTCAAGCCCTATACCATCATCTTCTGAGCCGCCTGCAGCTCCGGCCGACGGCTACAGCTACGCCCGCTACGTCCCGGGCGCTCCATCAGCCGAGAAGACTGCGTCGAGTCCCGAAAATGCGAAGCGCAAGCGAGAGGCAGAGGATGAAAACGATTCGCAGCTTGGCAAGAAGCCGCGGACGCATGCGGGGCACAATGCAATGAGATCGGCGGAGGAGCAGACGGAGCCGTCGGAGGTTAAGGATAGGAAGAGCAAGAATAGGAGGAAGCGAAAGCAGAGGACCAGGATCGTCAGCGATGAGGATGACTTGCAGGACTCTGACGAAGCTTCGACTGGTAAGCCATCAAAGCAGCAACACTCGAAGGAACGCCTGGATATTGTGGCCGAGAGCGATGACGACAACAAGGCGCGGCGCAAACAACAGGATCCCAAGCACGATAAGCCAGAGACAAAAGACTGCAATATGACCATGAATGATGTGACAGTGCCCTCTCAAGAAGCGGCGATTGACCCAGAAGTGGGAAAAGAAGACGACAAAAAAGAAAAGACGACAAATGAAAAGAGAAAGAAGAAGACCAAAGTGCCCCAACAAGTTGAGCCGGCCGCGGTAGCTGAAGAGGAGGAAAAGGTTACGCGACACAAGGCCGTTCTTGAGCGAAAGGCAAAATCATTGGTGTTGGCCAGCAAAGCCGCCGCGCGAGACCCAAGCCCGGTGTTGAAAGGAGACCAAGCAACTGAGCAGCACGGCTTGGAACCGCTACCGCAGCCGGCCATCGTAGCAGACGACGAGACGAAGCCGACGTACGAGACCCTCCCGCCGTGGCTTGCGAAACCCATCCGCGTCCCTCAGGACTCGCGCAAGTCGTTTGAGGAGCTCGGCATCGCGCCCAAGACGTCCCGCGCGCTGGGCCAGAAGGGCTTCACAGAAGCCTTTGCCATCCAAACGGCGGCGATACCGCTGTTGCTGCCATCGAGCAAACACCACTCGGGGGACGTGTTGATATCGGCGGCCACGGGCTCGGGGAAGACGATGGCCTATGCGCTGCCCATTGTGCGTGACGTCGGACAGGGCGTGGTGACGCGACTGCGGGCGCTCGTCGTCTTACCGACGCGCGAGCTCGTGAAGCAGGCGCAGCAAGTTTTCGAGACCTGCGCCAGGGCCTACGACGCGGATGAGAGGAAGAAGGTCAGGGTCGGCATCGCCGTCGGCAGCCAGTCGGTCAAGGCCGAGCAGGAGATGCTGGTGGCGAGCGAGTCGCGGTACGACCCAGACTTGTACAGAAGCTTGGAGCGGGCGAGGTGCTCGTCGACGACGGATAGCCAGTCCTCCGGCTACAAGGCCCGGCTGGGAGCGTGGGAGGGCGAGGTCATCGACTACTCGTCCAAGGTAGACGTACTGATCTGCACCCCTGGCCGACTGGTCGAACACCTGGAGCAGACGACTGGCTTCAACCTCGACTACGTGCGATGGCTCGTCGTCGACGAGGCCGACAAGCTACTGGCGCAAAGCTTCCAGGGCTGGCTGGACCGGGTACTGGGCGGGATCCAGGCGGCCAACGGCTTCGGCGCGCGGGACTGGCCCGACATGGCGCATTCGGGGGTGCGCAAGGTCTTCGTCAGCGCCACGCTCACGCGGGACCCGGGGCTTCTTCACCGGCTCGCGCTGCGGAGGCCGCGGCTGCTCATGCTCGAGGGCAAGAATGAGGATGAGGATGAGGATGAGGGTGAGGATGAGGCGATGCACGCGCTGCCGACGTCGTTGAGGGAGTTTGCCGTGAGGGTCCACGACGCTAGCCTCAAGCCGCTGTACCTGCTGGAGCTGCTCCGCGGCGGGCAGATGGAGGCCGCCGGCCTTGAGGAGAGTGGGGGCCATGTTGCGGCCCCACCAGCCCGACCCGGCCCGGAGGCGGACCGCAGTTCGGAACCGGACTCGGACAGCAGCAGCAGCAGTAGCAGTAGCAGCAGCAGCAGCAGCTCCCCCCCCAGCTCCTCGGCCCCGGACTCGTCCGACGCCAAGACGCCCCCGCACTGCCTCATCTTCACCAAGTCCAACGAGTCGGCACTCCGGCTGGCGCGCCTCCTCACGCTCCTCGACCCCCTCTTATCACCACACGTCCAGACCCTAACGTCGACGACGGCCACCCACACGCGACGCAAGACACTCCGGGCTTTTGGGTCCGGCTCGTCGGCGGTACGAATCGTCGTCGCTTCGGACCTGGTAGCGCGGGGCATCGACGTGCCGCGCCTGGGCCACGTCATCAACTACGACCTCCCCGCCAGCGTGGCAGGCTACGTCCACCGCGTCGGCCGCACGGCTCGGGCGGGCCGACGAGGTTGCGCCTGGACCCTTCTCCCGGACCCGGAGAGCGGCTGGTTCTGGGGCAGGATCGCAAAGGGGAGGGCCGTCCGGCGGGCGCAAAAGGTGGAGAGGACGAGGATCGAGGAGATGGACGAGGAGAAGACGAGGCATTACGAGGAGGCGTTGGCAGAACTGGGGCGAGAGGCCGTCGAGATGAAGAGGGGATGAAACTCGCGGGAAGCTTGGTTCTGCCCCTTCTCCCCTTCTTCCCCTCCCCTCCCCCCCCCCTTTTTTTTTCTCTTTACCCCTCTCCCTTTTTGCTTTTTACTCGTTCCTCCTTTCGCTCCGGGCCCAAAGTGATGGACTACGAGTGGTGGATTATGAGTGAAACCAAAAAAAAAAAAGAAAGCACAGAATCAATGCCAACAAACATGCGCGCTCCGCCAACGCCGGTGCTTGACGTCAAAACAACATGGCTAGTGAGTGACAGCGCGTCTGCTAGCCTCAGCCGTAGGGGTGTCGGGCCTGTTAGCCTGCAACAAGGCGCCGTAAGCCGGGCGCTGGCGTTCCGTGTCGGCGTCGTCGGCGTCGTGAGGATCCGGTAGAAGTGGCTGGCAGCCGTCATCGGCTTGCTTCCAGTTCTGGGTGCGGAGAGCGGTCCACCAACCGGTGCGCTCTCTCATGAGGAGCAGACCGAGGAGCTGAAGGAGGGGGAGGGGGTGATTGAGGTGGATGAGAGTCAGTGGAGGAAAAAAAAAAAAAAAAAACAACGACGAGAAGCGAGAGAGACGAACCTGCATGAGTCCGACGGCGAGAACGACGGCAAAGTCGAGAGCCGAGGTAGCCTGCATGGCGCTGGCCCAAGGATCTCTACAGGATATATGGCGATGATACTCGTCGACGCAAGACTGACCAGTAAAAGGAAAAGCTCGATCATCGACGGCGCGAAAGCCGCAACAGTTAAAAGAATCCTGAAGGAGCTCGATACGAAGAGCATCTCGATCTTGAAACAGCGCACGCCAACGATCATCGAGCAAAACGTCGACGACAAAGGGCGACGGCACGACGCCACGAAGCAGCAAGGCCGTGGCCAGCACGGCCGTAAGCAGCGCCTGCAAGCCCTGCAGCACGAGGGGGGCAAGACGTTGGGGCGCGAGACGGCTACATCGAGGAGGCGCTCGCGACGCCCGCAGTAGCAAATTCGGATAGACGTAGGCGTTGAGAAAGGCGCCGATGGGGAGAAGTACCGTCGCTATCGTCATGGCGGACGGGAGAGGAAGCGAGAGGTGAGAGACGTGGAAGTGGACGACTCTGTGAGGGAGCTTTGTCGTTAGCTTAGAGAAAGAAAGGGACCGAGGAGAGAGAGAGAAAAAAATAAGAGGTTTCTCACACGGCCACGGCGGAGAGGGCGACGCTGGCCTGCAAAGGGTTATTTTTTTTGTCGTCCGTCAGCGATGGGGAGGATTCAAGAAGAAGGTATAAAGAACAAGAGGTCAGACCAGCATGTAGACGACGCCCGGATTGAAGAACATGGCTGACGTCGTCGATGCGACGGGCCGCAAACCGAGGAGATGACCGGTGTTTTTTTTTTTTTTTTTTTGCCTTCTTCTTCTTTTTCCTTTTCAACCGTGGTGAAGCGAAGAGAAGGTTGAGGATAGGGGAGGGGGGAGGGGGGGGGGAAGAATTGGCCGGAGGAGGTTAGGTGAAGGAAGAAATGATTCCTTGTGCTGTGCTTCTGGGCCGACGAATGGGCGAGGCAGTGATGACGCCTGAGACGGGTTGGCCTGAGGCATCTATCTACCTACCTACCTACCTATCTACTAGGAGGTATCTCGCTACCTGGTACTACTAGGTGCAGGTAGAGGTAGAGAGAGGTAGGCGTGGTTGACTGATCCGAAGCCGAACACACCAACCACCATCATCACCACCATTATTATCCCCTCCCTTCACCAGCCACTCCATCAGCCAGAAGCAGCTCGACATATGGAAGAAGTCACTCTCCGATTCTGGTCAGCGTCCCCTCTCAAGCCACGTGAAGGATTAAAAAAAAAAACAAGGTGTCTCCTCAGCCTCAGCCTCTCCCTCTCTCAACTCCTTTTCCCCCCTCCTCACACAGGCAACACTACTAGGTGACTACGAGACGAACAAGCCGGCTTGTCTGTTCTGCTAACGGTTAGCCAAAACGCTGTACGCATGTGTATGTGTATGTGTCTAGGTAGGTAATATATATCTTGTCTGCTCGCTCAGCTCTCCAGCTTCAGAAGCCCGGTCTCTTCCCCCTCCCCACGTCAGCCAAGAAGGAATTCATCAATGGCTGCCTGCACAATGGATCCTACTCCAGCCAGCAAAAGTGCAGCACCCCCTTTGACACCTGTATACCCGCCCTCCTGCTGTCATCTCCGTACTTCCTCGAGGGACGGCGCCATCATTTTCCCCCTTTATATATCGGCTACAAGTACCAAAAGTTTCAATGTCTATCGAAACCTTTACCGCACCCCAGACAAAAAAACACCTCGACGAGCCAGCCAGCCAGGGGAAGAAAAAAGAAATAAAGCAAAGAAATGGAAGAAAAGGGAAGAAGCATGCCGAAGAACTGCAGACACCCCAAACCATCCGTAACCGAGTGTCTCGACTCGACAGGTCGTCTCTATCAGCGCCAACGTCATCTCATGAGATCATCACCCCCGGCGGAAAACAAAGCACGCTGCGCTCCCCATTCTTCCCGCTTCGTGCCACCAGGCTGGTCTCGAAATTCACGCCAACGTCTGTGCCACCACAGCCTGGAGGCCTTCCAGCAATGCTGCCTCCGCGCCGTCGACGTCGCGCTGCGTCGATTCTGCCGTCTGTGCCGATGGCGTCGTTGTCGACGACGCAGACGACTGTGCCATTCCTTGTCGTGTCCAACTAGACGGCGTGGACGCCGGTGAAGGGGCGTCTGGGACAGGAGGAGCCTGCTGCTGCTGCTGCTGCTGCTGCTGCTGTTGCTGCGTCAAGTCCGCAGCAACAGGAGGAGCAGCGGGACAAGTAGGCGGCACTGGAGAGGGCGGTGCTTTTTGCGGCGCCTGAGCCTGTGCTTTGGCCTCGACCTGCTGTGTTTTTGTCGTCTGCGGCTGTCGTGCCCCCGACGCCGACGGCCGCGATGGCTCGGACCCGGCTCCGACTCCGCCGGGCTGCTGACTCGGGGCCGGAGCCAGCCTCGGGCGGACGGCGGCCTGCAAGCCCGTCGTCGGCCGCGGGAACTGCGACTGCGGCCGAGGGGGCGCCTGCGGCATGGCCTGGAGCACTTGCTGCGTCGTCGCCTGTACAACCATACCGCCGGCCCTGCCGCCCTGAGCCGGTGGCGGCCTGTGCGCCGACGAGAGGCCGGCCGGCTGCATCGCCGCCTGGGCCCCCTGAGCCCCCTGAGCCCCCTGAGCCCCATGAGCCGGGTTGACCACCTTGGCCTGCGGCGGCGGGGCGGGGTCCTGCAGCCCGCCGGCCAGGGCCATGATGCCCTGCAGCCTCGCCTGGTCCTCGTCCGAGTTCTGCTTGGCCCGGACCTCGGCCTCCTTGCGCGCCGCCTGCGTCGGCGCCCTCGTCTTGAGCTCGCCAGTGACGGCTTGCAAGTAGTAGGGCATCTCCGAGTTGGTCTTGAGGAAGAAGAGCTTGAGGTTCCGCGCCTTGTCCTTGAGCTGCACCTGCGTCCGGTCCTTCAAAATGTCCGAAATGGTGCCGCTGTGCCCAAACAGCGTCAGGATCTGACTCCAGTGCGGACCCTTGACCATGTCCAGCCCTGCCATCAACGCCTTCTCCTCCTCCTGCGACCACGGCCGCCGCGTCGAGTGGAGGCCCTCCCTCCTTGTGTGCGCCGTCGTCTTCGACAGGGCTGCCTGCCGCGCCTTGTCGTAGAGGATGGCGCTGGGGAAGGTCTGGTTGGGCGGCAGGTCTTCGCCGGGCGCCGCCTGTTGAGGGGCCTGCGCCTCCGCCGCCGGGGGCTGCGGGCCGCTCGGGTAGTAGGGATGCAGTGCCTGGTGGTGCTGCTGCGTATAAGGCGGTTGGGCTGCCATGGCCTCGGCTGTGCGGCGTCAGGCCTCACCACCTCTCCTGAGAGCGTTCACGCCCACTCACCTGTGCTCTGGGGCACCGTCGGCTGGTAGGGCATCGGCGAGAGCCCGTTGAGCGTCGTCTTGACGTAATGGGACGTGCTCGCGGCAACCAGCGCCTCCAGCTCCTTGTAGTCGGTCATGAGGTCGGCCTTGCCGTTGGTCGATGCCGTGCCGCCGTCCGCCTGGGCCCCGTCCGAGGCCGATACTTCATCTTCCGTCTGACCGGCCAGCGCATTCTGCACGAGACTGCTCGTCTCCTTTTCCAACAAAGACGATATCTCGTCCAAGTCGAGTTCCACCTCGGCCGTCTCCCGTGTGACGCGGCAAGACGCATCGGCATTGTCAAGGGCGAGCGCCGCATCGTCGGCCTCAGCCTCATCGTCGTCGTCGTCGTCGTCGTCGTCGAGCTGCAAAGTCACACCAAATTTGCCGTTCCAATGAGATTCACACCGCATTCTCCTCTTGACGTGACAGACGAAGGATTGCAGCAGACACTTGAAAGGATGCAACTCACGTAGCGCCGCTAGAGGGCGTCGTCAGCCTCCCGACTCGACTCAACAGAGAGACACACATACTCGACACCGCTTGCTCTCGCGACTCGCCCCCCAGAGTCTCTTTCCAGCATTGCACCGACGCGATGAAGTTCTGGTCGGCCAACGTCAGCTCGACGCCTTGGTGCTGCCGCTTGAGCTTGTCCTCTAGCCCCTCCATCAACAACCCTCCCAGCAATTCCTCGGCCGGCTTCTCGGGCTCCTTGAGCACCAAACCCTCGACCGCTCTCTGGATCATGATGCCGATGTAGAGCTCTGTCAGCCCGGGCGGTAAGTCGGCGACCTGGCAGCTGAACAGTGCCAAAAAATTGTCGTCGGCCTCGGCAAGCGCCTGAGCACTGCCGTCAAACAGCCAGGAGCCGAGCTGGGCGAGGTTGGCCAGCTCAACCACGGCTCGCGATTCGGTCCGGCGCAGGTCCATCTCCTTGGCAGACATGACGGGCTTTGTGGTGTAGAGTAGTCGCAGCTGCTCAAACGAGTGTCTCAGCTGCCTGTAGCACCGGCCATGTTCGGACTCGGCGTCCCGGATCAAGTCCACGGTCGCTTGGAGCGGCTTCTGGACGTAAATGTGTAACAAAGACAGCGCCTGCGCCGTCAGCGTCGCCGCAACTATATCAAGGCGCCGACGTAAGACGTACCACATTACTCAGGGAATGCAGGCTCATGTCGCGAATAAAGGCCTGCGGATCGGCAGAGAAGGTAGGTCGTGGGGCTTCTGGGGGCGCGTCGACGGGGCCGGACTCTGCATTGAACTGGTCAACCAGGTCGCCCACGCTGGATAGGGCGTTTTGGACGAGGAGCGCCAGTCCATCCTCGAGAGAGTCCTCCCCCGTCTTGGACCGCTTCGCCTCGGGTTCGCCTCGTCCATCGTGCTCGAGGGGCCGTTTGGCGCCTGTCAGGCGGGCGACGTCGGCGTCGTATTCCTGCTTTATGTCTGTGCCTCCGTCAGCCTCTTCTTTGGGGAGAAAAAAGGGCCGAGAGGCAGGCGGCCCTGCAAGACACGTACACGGCGCACTGACGTGCTCAAGCTGTGCCGGCTCGGCCATGCTGCTAATTGCGCCGACTCATGCGGAAGCCTCGAGCAAGAGGCGGATGGCGATGGGGTGGGGGGGTGGGAGGCAGAATGGAGAAGACAGCAGACGAAAACCAAGACGGCATTAAAGAAAGAGAGGCAAGAGAACAAATCGCAGCCGGAGAGGCAGATGAATGACGAGGCAGCGCAGAGCCGTCCGGGGGTGAAGGCGAAGAAGGCGGTGGAGAGAAAATTTGCTGAGTCAGTCGGCCCAGCTGCCCTTATATCGTGCCCCAGAATTCTGCCGCCCGAGATACACAAGGGCCACGACAGGGAGCGGCCGAAAATTAAACCGCCAAAAACAAAAGTAACTCGACGACAATTTTGGCGCAATTCCTCTGCGCCTCTTGGTCGCCTCTTGGGTCCGTGCAAGGTTTCCGACTCGGCTTCGCAGAGAATTCGCCTAAATGCGGTAGCTACAAGGCGACAACGGACGGTGGCGATGAGCAGAAAACATGACGATACATTCTGTAGTTAATACGAACGTCACAGCAGGGACATGACAGCTGCCTCATCAGACTCGGGGCGAGTATTACATTCTATCTAGGTGGATAGTCATGGCTCACATTATTCCTCCCGTCGCCCTCTTGCTACCGCGACGGAGAGATTGCCAACGGGGTATATACACGGGATCCAGCAAGGGTCCTCTTAAAGCGTCAGGGCGACGAGAAGTACGCTCCCTGCCAGGACTGCGCTGATGGCGGCCATGCGGCGGTCTGTCGATGCGGCATTGTCGTCGGCCTTGTGCGACTTGGCGTCGTCGGGCTTTTGGTCGCCGGGCTTGCCCTTGTCCGTCTGGACCGGCTTCCGGGCGGAAGAGTCCTCCGAGGCGGTGGGCGACGGGGTAAAGGCGCCACCGCTATGCTGCTCGCCCAGCGTCGGAAGACGGACGTTGCCGTTGATCTGCCACCAGCCACCGGGCGTCGACGTCGGACAGGGTCGGGTGGAGACGGAGCTGGCGTCGTAGGCGGAGCGGCTGACGCCCTCGGGCCGGCATGTCGCCCACTTGGCCTTGAGGTTCTCAAAGTCCGGGTTCTTTGGCTTGGGCGTGCCGCTGCGGGCGAAACCCTCGGCAGTGTCGGCCGGGCCGTACTCGACGATGCCGTACTTGTTCTGCTCCTGGATCCACTCATAGATGATGGCACCGCTCCAGTCGTTGGACATGGGCTTGCTGAAGATGGCGTCCTGATCGGCCCAGATGCGCGGACCCGGCACGTTGCAGCCCGTCTCGGTGAAGAAGATGGGAACGGGAAAGGCCTTTGCGTACTCCTGCAGTTGGCTGTAGGTGGACTGCTGATAGGAGCTGGGGTCGCACCACGAGTACGAGTTGAGGCCGAAGAAGTCGATGATCTCAGACGAGTTGCCGCCACACGTCAAGTAGTCTTGCAGCATGGGCCGCAGCTCCTTGATGTCGGCGGCTGAATAACCAATGGGAATGGCTCGGTAGCCCTTTGCGGTGCGGTAGGCCTTCATGTCGCGGGCAGCAGCCTTGAGGTAAGGGGCGGCAGGCGAGGCGTCATTGGAGGCGATGTTCTCGTTGCCGACGAAGAAGCCGAGGACGTTGTCGTAGTTGTGGAAGGCATCCATGACCTTTGTATAAGGGTCATACTGGCTGTTTGTCCAATGAAGATGAACCGGCTCGATATAGGTGGTGAAGGTGTCGAGGTCGATGAGCACGTAGATGCCGGCATCGGCAAAGGCCTTCATGCAGCCATCATGACTGGACTTGGCATCGACGTGGTAGACGCGGATGGTGTTGACGCCCAGCTCCTTCATCAGCTGAGCGTCCAGGTTGCATTGCTTGCCGTCGATGAGGGGATCGTGAGGCTCCAGCTGGTAGGCGACGCCTGAATATCGCGTGAGCAAAGACGGGGGACAAAGAAAAAAAAAAGAAAAAAATAAGGAAGTACCTTTGACGAAGAATTGTGAGCCATCCTTGTTGAAGAATTTGTTCCCGTACGCCTCGATGGGGTCCAGAGCCGTCGTCGATACCACGAGGCCGGCGAGGGCCACCAACAGGGAAGACGGCAGCATCACGACGGATACGAGGGAGCCGATGACGAAGACGGTGACGGACGACGACAAGATGAGGCAGATGTCTGCGAGGCGCGAGGGATGTGCTGTGCAAGAACAAGCCACAACAATGGAAGACGACGGAAGAAAAACAAAAATGTCTCGAGAGTGGAAAAAATAAATAAAAAAAAAATAAAATAAAAGGGGGAAACAAGGCCCGGAAGCGTCGTCCCCTTTATCAAGGAAACCGCTGCGAGAGACAAGAGCAAGAGACAAAGAGCAAGCGACGAGAAACAGGCAGCCGCAGCTCCGGGCCCGGAGCAGGAGAAGCCGCAAGGAGCCTCCTCTCAAGCTAGCAGCCGTTGCGCCTTTGCCATGGCCGGCCGTCGATGGAGTGCGGTAACCGATTGACCGGGGGACAGGCAGCTGCACGGTTAGTGAGGCTTCTGGCGATAGGGTGGTCGCCGGGGGGCTGGCACGCAGGCCTTGCCCTATTCAGCCAACGATGGAGATGGCGCGAGAGAGAGAGAGAGAGAGAGAGAGGAAGCGAGAGAGAGAGCGGCCGGTTGCAATCGCCAGCCACGTCAGCCCCCCTCCCCCCCAATATACGAGATGCCATTGCTTTCCTACGAATACATGCATATGCTGTAAAATTGGTCGTGGGAGGTCACTTGCAGATCCCCTTTCCTTACGACGTATTTGGGTGGCGTTTTCTGGTGCTACTACGCCTGACGTCATTGGCTCTCTCTATCCGATGCAGAATGCAGAAAATGAACTACTGTATTTTGAAACCAGGCGGGTTACAATGACAACCAACAAGATAGAGCCGGCTTTGGCTCTGCCCTAGTCGTTGCCGGTACCTTGGCCGCATCCAGCAAAGGTTGGAGAGACATTAGTTCGTCATTGGTCCCTATTCGCGGATCGGCCCGGGTCTGACATTCTGAGTATCGACTGGCTGCTGGGGATTTATGCATAGGGCTGGGAGGCCGATGTCGAGCCGCAGCATCGCCGCCGTGACGCCGTATTTTGGGCCCTTTGACTTTATTTTTTTTTTTTGGCTCTTTTCAGCATTGCTGCATTCAGATCGAGGTGTAGGCATTTAGTCGCGGCTTTATCTTTTAGGCGGCGCATGGGAGACGGGCTGTCTTGTAGGCTCTTGTCCTCGATCTGAGGGAGGAACGGTTTGTCGATGAAGTCGTCATTATAACGAATTGAATGGGCCCTCGCGACGATCATCATCTCTACGCAAATTGAGCCAGTCCACAGCTCGACGGTTTCCTGCGCCAAAGGGTCGTTTAATTCAGCCAAACTTACATTGCAGGATCATCCGCTTCTCTGATAGATTTGTGGCTCCTCTCATGATCCACTCCAGATGCACACATTGACCCTCGATCTCTACATGGCCGCGTCTTGTCCCTTGCTGCGATGAGTTCCAAGAGGCGGTTTGTTATTCCCGCTTTGACCTTTGGCTTTCTCGACCCGGATTTCAGTGGGCGACCGTCTAAAGCTACGATCAGTAGAGGGTGTCGTCATGTGCCTTGGTCTGCAATATGTAGGACACATCTGCTCATACAGCCCGACGACTTTCAAAGGGCGCATTCTTGAGTCGATCTCGAACCTCTCCAGGAAGCAAGAAAGGACTTCATCTGACTCCTCTTGCCGTATCATTCTTTGACGCTACAATAGGCCAAGTCTACTATGGGTGACTTCCATCCTTGTCAGGTAATTGCTCTTCTGACATGTCCTTGCCAAGAGTTCCTGGTGTATATCTTGGTTCGCCGCCTTCGTTCTCGGGCATGCCTCCCTTTTTCCTCTTTGCCTGGTCATCGTCATTTCTGTTTCCCACCTTGGTTGGTTGGTGTGTAGGGCTCCCAGAGTCTTGAGCCCTTGCCACCATGTTTTTGGTTTTATTTTTTGCCAGCTGCATCTTTTGTCACCAGTTCGGTGTGAGTAATAACGTCAGCTCTCATGGTGGTCTTATTCAACCTCTTGATCAAACATTCGTTGACTCGATTCAATGGTGGGCTCATCAAATTGCCAGTGGAATGATAAGATCACGCACCAGCAGCCAAGAACAACCGTCTCTTGATGGAATATGGCCGACTTTTGTCGATTGGGCGAACCCCCCAATCTACGAACGATCGTCGTCGGAGAGCGCGTGTTGGAGGAATTGGTTCACTTGCAGTTCAGTCGCCTTTACTTGGAGGACGGAACTAGTCAACGACCCTATCCCGCCCCCATTTGAAGCATTCCTCTCTCATCTTCCCCCCGAGCTATTTGACCCAAAAGCAAAAGTCTTCGCCACGAAGCATCGCGAATCGGTAGAATCTAACCAGTTGGATCAAAGTGTCATCATGTCCATTGAAAGCTCTACACGAACATTCAAGTACACGGACAATTGGAAAATCGAGGCCAACCTGGACAACCAAGGAAACCTTTACTTTAAAAAAGGGGACCCTTCTCGTGTTAAAAAGTCGGGGATAAAAAACGTCGTTGAAACGTTCGAATGCCCAGCCAAGAAAACTTGTACGTTGGAAACGTGGACGATTCACGCCACCTTGACGGGCTATTGTCGCCGCCGACCTTCGGTGAAATGCGGTGGTGATGAGACGGATATTTGCTTCCCCTTGAGCCTAGAGCGTGCTTCCAACGAACTTTACGGTCCGGTTCGGCTACACCAATGGGGCGACTGCGAGCAATTCAACCAGTTTGTTTGGAACAATTGCTATCGGCAGGCGGCCGACAAATGCTTCGGTCCCACGGCGGAGGCTTGCGAGATATCGACACCGGTTCTTTATAACGACGAACCGCTTTCCATCGTCATTCCTCGGGCCATCTCCGCATCTTCAGACTCACTGAGTTTATGAATCATTCATCACCAACTCAACGCTGCATGCATCTGAAGGCCGGATTCATGTGGACTAGAGACTTGGATGAACGGCTCACATCAACACGTCAAGTGAACAAGCTGGATGTATCCTAAGGCATCAGTACGAACGAACTGTCGACTCCCGTCCGATCTGACTGAACTCTGTGCGTGCATACATACTGGCGTTATACGACAATAAAGGTAGTAAGCCGACTTGACGCACTCTAAAGAGCGAGGAGAGTTGATTAGGTAGTAATGTGCATAGAATTACTCATGAATCTTTACATGAAAAGATTTTTTCCCCTTTTAAGCGACCGCCAACAGTCCGGCAACAGCCGCCACCATGCGAGCACTACCGTACGACCGACCGGCGACGCCTCCGGTCTGCTGTGGGTTTGAAGCGTGCTGAGCTTCCGTCGAAACGGGGCTGGAAGACGTAAGAGGATCTTGTGACATTTCCGTCGAGTCAGACTCTAAAGAGGTGGACGATGAATGTCGTACGGCGGTCGAACTGGGGCTCGAAGAGGTGCGAGATGTCTCCCATGCATCGGTCGATCGGAAGCTCGGAGAGGTATGAGACGCTTGCCGTGAGTCGGCCGAGCCAGGGATTGCAGGATGGCGAGATAGTGGCCCTACGTCAGTTGGTTCGAGGCTTGAAGTGATGCGCGTCAGCCCCTCCGGCGATGGCAAAGGCCCTTTGAAGAGCCGGCCGGGTAAAGATAGCTGTGAAGGTTTGGTAGAAAGGGCGGGGGAGTCGTTGTCAGCTACCATGGTCTTGTCCGAGAGCTGGCTGGAAGAAGGAGACTGTAATGGTTGACCGTTGCCTGTAGAAGTTCCAGGCGCTGGGTTGGTTGGGTCTGTAGTCGTGCCTGTCGTATCCAAGTAGCAGTTGGGCTTGTCGAATGGGCAGATGAAAGCCGCGGCCGACTGCGGTCTGTGCTTCATAGGCAACGGAGAAGAAACTGAAGCGACCGGTCCCAACTGTGACTGTGGTCCGGTAAGTCTCGGATGTGTTCTCGTCAAGGACGGCGTGCTCGTTGGACCACTGTCCACACCACCACTGCCCTCTCCGCAGTCTGGGTGCTCGAGGGGGCATATCAGAACCGAAGCGGTAGGCGTTGCCTTCTGTGATGTGTTTTCTGTGGTGGTCGCCCTGGTGTTCGTTCGTCCTTTGCCCTCACCCGCGCTGTCCTCGTTGCAGTCTGGGTCTCCGCTCGGGCAAACCATGATGTATTTGGCGTACCTGACGGTCTCGGATGACTTTGCGGTAGTGATAGTCCTTGTTGGGCCATGACCGTTGAAGCAATTGGCCTGATCCGTCGGACATACAAACATCGTTCTGGACTCAGCAGTCGTTCTGGTCCAAGATGCTGATGTTGAAGACGGTGTGGTAGGCATGCTTCCTGGCACCATATCCACGCTTGCATTGTCCGCGAAGCAGTCGAGCTGGTCGGAGGGACATGCAATGAGTATGTGCTCCGCCGACACTGGAATGTCTCCTTGGGAGGATTCGACCCTCATAGTAGCCACGAGCATCTCCGTAACGGTGGGAGTGAGGTTTGAATTGTGATTCGGCACCTGGCGAGCAGCAATGTCGGCCAATTCCTGGCGTGAAGCCCATGCGCGGCGTGCCGGGTTGTCCGTCGGCTCGCAACAAACGCTGGCTATGGCGCTCAAGATACAGATGGCTTTCATGGTCTGGCAATCAAGTTTCGAGAAAGAGGGTAGGAATGGTTGAACATAGATCCGCCAAAGCGAGGGCGAACATCATGAAGACAATGCGGTCGACCGACGGCACCGCCATCGACATATCAAGGTCTCAAACACCTACAACTTCTAAAGATAGCCATTTGGGGGCGAACCACTGCCTGTGCCGCTGCGGCTGACTTACGCCTACTCGCAGCCGCTTTGAAACCGGCTTCTAGGCAGGCAGTGCCAGGCTACAGCATCAGTCAGACCAACAAGGCGCGTATAGCCTTGCCGTATCCGTACGAGTCCCAAAATACATTGACATCCATCTCTGCTGTGAAACCAGCCAGCCACGGTCCCATTGGCTCCTATAAAAAATCCCATGCTATTTGATGAGGCTTGGGGCCGGGGCAGTGAGAGTGAGTTCAGCGAGATCGGCAGAGCCCTCTTATATCTGCATCCTTCTTTTCTACAACCAAGGTCAACGGTGTCTGGGTAGCCCGTTCCCTGAAGCGCATAGACTGTCGCTACCCGCTGACTTCTACCCTACCTACGTCTACGTGTACTGGCTCATCAGTTGTGACGGACTTAGGCTCGCCTTGCCAGCCCCCAATGCCTGAGTTAACAGTTGCCTACGTCGCGGGTCTGATGGCCTTTGCCATTTTTCTTGGTATGAACTCGGCTGTCCTATGTTGGTCAACTTGATAGTAAGAACCAAAAAAAAAAAAAAA
>LAZP02000033.1:12340-28481 GCA_001272575.2 Ophiocordyceps unilateralis | reverse complement strand
CCCCCCCCCCCCCCCCCGCCAACGGTCTTTCACTCCCAACAAGCGTTACAGGATTACGCACAAAGCAATACGCTGCTTTGGTGAAGCAATTGTTGGTGGTGTGTACGCTCTAGACCGCCGGAGAAACAGAGTAGGGGCTGCGTCAAACATACACTACGTAGCATTCAACGTGCAAGTTGTGTGTCAGATCGTGTTGCCACCATTCTGGCAGGGTAACGTCAGGGGTAATTCTCTCGGCTCGACAAGCCACAGTCGTGGATGTCAAACACAGTATCGTTCTGCCCTTGTTCTTACATTTCTGCTCACTTCGTTCATCACCAATTTTGCTCAAGGCAACGAACGATAGACTGCCCACGGTAACCGACAGTCGGCACGCAAAGAAACTCACGACATGGCATATCGTGAGTGGGATTGGGATATCGACCGTTATCTCAATCGCTTCATACCGCCGCCGCCATGGCATCGACTTCCCCCCCCTGTAGCCCGCCTCCTCGGATACCGACAGAACAAATTACCAAGCACAGGCAACATATTGCCTCTGATATGGGCATTTATCGGTATCACTTTGACCATCTCCATCATTGAGGCCGCGACGAAGAGTGTGCCTGATTTTGTGGCCAACGACGGGCCTATAATCGTTGGATCATTTGTGAGTTTATATACACGTTATACACGTCTATTCGACACTCTGCATGGGCAGCACTGGTAAAGGCAAACCTGGATGATCAGATCAAGCTAAATGTTCACGTTGCTGACCATGGCTGCCTCGAAAGGGTGCATCTGCGGTGTTAGAGTTCCTCGTCATCGAGTCTCCTTTAGCACAACCTCGCAATGCCGTCGGCGGCCACATCATTGCGACTATAACAGGAGTCATCATTTCCAAGCTCTTTCAACTGAGCAGCAACTTCAATGACATTCGCTGGTTGGGAGGCGCCTTGGCGTGCGCTACAGCAACAGTCCTCATGGCTCTCACCAAAACCGTGCATCCACCAGCGGGTGCAACTGCGCTCTCGGCAGTTGTTGACGCGAAACTGGTTGACCTCGGATGGCGACTGGTTCCTGTCGTGATGCTGGGAAGCACCTTGATGCTGGGCATGTCGTTGCTCATTAACAACATAGACCGTCGCTTCCCGTTATACTGGTGGACTCCCTTGGATCTCGGCCAGACCTCGGTTTCCAGGCCAGGTGATGCACCAGAACAGTTTGAAGCAAAATTGGAGGAGGGCTCGTCAAATGGGAACGAATACAATGTGAAAAGAGTGTCAAACGGGGAGATTCGTCCCGATGCGGGAAAACCAGTTCGCAATCCGCCGCCTGCATACCCAAAGGAAGAAACTCAAGGGGGTACGGGAAGAAAATATCCGGAATATTCGTTGTTCACAGAGGCACAACAATCGTATCCCACGAGGTCTCACCTGATCCATGACTTTGAAGTCACTATCAGGCCGGGCAAGATCTTTGTGCCAGAGAGTATGTTCCTGGCCGAGGAGGACAAAAGAATACTGCAGCTTATAAGCCATAAATTACGCTTCTTAGAATTAGCTACGAAAAGAGATTGTAGACTTTGACCATACAGGATGCAGTGCTCCTATGCCATGTACACACTCTTTACGGTGTAATTCCTCGTTTCTTTCACGCAATTTTTGCTTTCTGTGTCTGTAATGAAGCTCTGTAAGAGGTCTGTGCGTCTCAGTGCAGGCGCGAGCAGTCTTACAGGCATAGAGAGACGGGAAACCGAAGTAGGAAAAGAGTTCATACAGCACAGTTACATATTATAAGAAAGTGCTTGAGAATTTGCCCTGTAGATGCTGAGGCTACGTTTAGGTGACGACAACAAACTGGATGGCTTTTACGAGAGCTGACGTTGGCATTATTGGTCGTAAGAAACTGCGTCGCTAGTGACCAGAGAAAGTCATATTTGTGACGTACTAGACGCGGTCCGTGATGCAACACGGGTAAAGGGTAGAATTTAAGCTTAAAATCCACATGATGCAACGGGGAGCCAGGCGATGAAACCTGCCCCGGGGAAGATCGTCCCCGCAGTTCACGTCACGGCACGGACGAGCATCCGGATTGACCCATGACAGAATCCCTCGGCTCCGCGTAGGACTACTGTTTCATACTCGCTCTTCCTAAGCGTTTCTGAGCTACCCCTATCTCAGAACGTTGCGTTTCTCATCGTTTTCTTCTTACGAAAGCAATATCTGAGACAAATCTTGGCCCAACAGCAATGAGATCGTTACGAAATGGCCGGCCAGGGATTTTTTTCTGGGCGACGGCCATAGCACTTCATGGCCGAACCACTTCATGTATAAATCATGCTCCAGTCCTGAGGATTATTGCGGAAAAAGAGTCTTGGGCGTCATCTCTATTCCACTCTCTTTCTCACACGAATCTCGTCCCACGTACTTGACGTTGATATCGTTCACGATGCGGTCCTCGCACACCTCTCTCTTTACTGCTTCGTGTCTCTTTCACTGGGCACTTTGCCATGGAGTGATACTCAATGCCCAAGGAAACGACGGTTCCCCAGCGAGTGTTGGGTTTCAAGGTACGGCCATTTCCCCTAATTATGCATGAACAAAAGAGTCGCTCATGGTTTTTTTTTTTTCCCTTTTTCCAGTGAACCCAGATGTGGCACGCGACTGCATAGGCATCAACCCTTGCCAACAAGATACAACGATTATTCGAGATGCGGAGATCAAAGACAACATTGTGAACGAGTGCGGTCGAACGCAGCTAAACGGAAACATTGACGTTGGTGAAAACACCGAACAGGCTCTCGCTGCCAACGCCGTCACGCAGGTTCAGGCCGGGGGCGAGGTTCAACTCACAATCCACCAGGTAAACGCCGACGGTGCTGGTCCCTATGTCTGCGACTTGGACGAAAACAGCAACTCGGCAATGATTTCACCGGTAGGGGCACCTTGTTCTATGCACCCCTTCTTCCATACTAACATGGGTAGAAAAACATCACCATGTTGAATAACGTCCCCGGAGACAATGGACTGTCCTTGACCAAGACACAACAGTTCAATGTTACTATCAAAATGCCCGATGATCTTCAGTGCACCGGTGGTAGGTTGCCCTTGAACTCAATGAACCGACTTTTTTCTAACTCGGCCGTGTTAGCTTCAACGGGCAACGTGTGTACTGTGCGGTGCCGCAACAATGCTGCAGCTGGGCCATTCGGAGGTTGCTTCGCAGTGCAGCAGGTAGACTCGACGCCAAAAGTGAACACACCGGCCAATATCGAAACGAAGCAGCCTTTGGATAAGATTAATGAGCAGATGAAACAAAATCAAGTCAATTTTGAGATTGCGTCCAAGGCGAACAATACGCCTTAGGTCGCGATAAGTCTGACTCGACCATGGTTGGCACGGAAATGTTGTCGAACTACATAGATTGATGGGAAAGGGGTACAAGCGCACATTCTTGCGAAACGATTCTTAGATTCGTATATCGGGGTTCTTGTTATGAACTGTCACAAGGCGTTACTGTCCGAGCTTTTTTTCCTTTTTTTTCCTTTTGTTTCTTTTAGGTGGACGATATCATCGGGCCTGCTACCAACTTTATCATCATCTCCTGATTTCGGCCTGCTCACTTTTCATACTTCGCGGTAGTGAATTCTAGGTCTTTAGCCCGCGGCGTATTTTGCTCAAGTAACTCAAATCGTGCGCTCTTTCGACCTTATTGTTGACTGAAGCTCCATTTTCAGCGGCTGACATGTCGCTTCCCCAAAGCTGTGGTTCCCTGGATGTTGGCGGTGGCCCTACATGGTCTTTCTCTGTGTTTGCTAGTGCATCGATGTGGCCGTGGTTGAGCCGGAAACGATGCTCAGATATTTGCGCCTCGATACTTGAACTCGCTCCAAAGCCGGCCTCACTGGCACGGTACACATCACATAGGAGAGAGAAAATCTCCCGGACTCAAGCAGAAGGGTATACATGAGAAACAATAGGGGATACGAAATAGAAGCACGTAATATGAGGACATGGAGTAGCATCCGTTATTCGTTAAGCTAACAGATCGCGGCAAATGATTTACATGAGATATCATGTCACTACAATAATTTTGAGGTCAGACTAAGCCTTTAGCCCAGATAGTTAAAACTTTGAGTACTTAGCTAGCCCTTCCTACAACCCTTAAGCTATAAACATTCCCAAAATGTGACCCGAGGAGCAGTCGACGATTGTGATCAATATAAGCCCTAATGGACGAAAGGCATAGCGACATGTTACCTAAACTGCAAACGTGGTCGATAGTCTAGATTGCCAGTCTCGTTTTAAAGTATGAAGTTAAAATCTACATTCCTATCCCTCGAGGCACGTGCGAGCTGGTTGAGTTAGGCTATGCAAGCGGCCCTCCACTAAGCGGAGCCGAGTCCGGGGGTTCTGCCGGAGCAGGGGCTGGGGCCGACAGTCACGGGAAGGTGGCAGTGTTGACGAATACATGTTCGAGCTCGAGGTAGCCTCGAACCCTCATCTGAGCTCCGCGGATAAGTAGAGGGGTAGACCTTCGCGATTATAGCCGAGAGGCTACATAGAGTGAACACAATTCTTGACCGGGCTGTTCCACTCACACTGTCGGTGCACCGCCCACTACGCCTAGTTCCTACTCATGGGCTTTCCGTCCCGTGATAGCTATAGCGGAACGCCTACCTCAGGCCAAGTCGTGTGGCTTAGCAGATGTTAATGCCGTGACCGCGTATGCCATTCGTACCGATCAGACAATTCGTACAAAAAGTGGCAAATCATACTTCGCATAGGATAAAAAAATCATTCTTAGAGGATATGTCATCTCACGACAGAGGCAGGATTCGAACCTGCGCGGCCGAAGCCACAGCGTATCGAGGGTAATTCGAGCGCAGCCCCATAGTCCACTCGGGCACTCTGCCTAGGTGATCGACGTGGCTGAGGTAAGATAAAGTGGGATATATAGATCAAGCAATTGTTTTTGCGACAACACATGCACAACTCATCCTTGAATGCCTACCTAGATACCTGGATTATGGCACTCCTTCAGGTGCAACTGCCTACCTACTAAACATGACTTTCGTCACTGCACATGACTCTAGTTGCCGAAGGATCGACGTTGAATGTCTTGACCGATCGGCAGTTTGCTTGGAATGCCTTGCGACTGACTGACTACAGATCAATCGGAGTGGCGCATGGCAAGACGCGGCACGGGCCCCTCTCGAGCCGATGACCGGCTTTGCACAGCCTACCAAGTAGGTAGGCAGGTGCCTGCCAGATTGAATTGAATGCCTTAGCCTGCATATCTACCTACCTCTATTTCTTTCCCAAAGAAAGGCTTCCTAACCTAAGCTCTGTTACTCTGTGTGTGTACTGTATTGTATGTACGGTGCATGCGGAACGAGTCAACCTTGCACCACGTCCATTCCGGGAAACCGCCCGTCACCAGAAACGACGGGAAGCTGGAAGCGCCCGCCTAAGCCCCTCACGGATCCGGGGATGGGGCAAGGTATCGGATACTTTGCACAGCCACTGTCGCTTGGCGATGCGCTGGGGGCGGCGCGGGGATCAAGCTTGTTACTAATGGCAAACCCCGAGTAGACGAGACCTGTCGCCAGTGGACATTAAATCATTAAATCCTCGCCTCCTCTTCCTGCAATCTTTACCGACTCGGCCTCTTCTTCTACTGCTCTTCTTCTACCGCTCTTCTTCTTCTTCTTCCTCTCCCCTTCTCTACTTCTCTCCCTCGCCGCCTTCCCAACCGTCTTACCTCGTCCGCCCTGTCTTTCGCCGAGCTCATCCCCGCCGCCAGCATCGTGATACGCCCCGAGACGGCTTCTGTCGCAGCGACAATAGCGCCTACGGATCCGCCTTACGCGCCCTACTTTGTTTTCCTGTCTACCTAGTACCTACTGTGGTCTCTTCGTCTACCCGCAAACTTGGCTCTCGCTCGACTTCACTCACTCATCTCTCTCTCTCTCTCTCTCTCGTGCTCGCCGCCATGGAGCCGACGCCTCGCACATCGCGCTCCTCGTCTTCGGCCTCTCGCAAAGCCAACCTCAGCATCGACCTCTCCAACCTTCCGTCCCTGACGCAGCCGACACCTCCGTCAAACACACTGCTCTTCACAAATATCAACAATGTCGAAGCCTTCCGTCCCGAGAATATGCGCACCATCCGCGACCTCATCTTGAAGACGGCCCCCATTCATGCCTTTGCGCCTCTAAAGTCCTTCCGCCGCATCGTCATCTCCTTCTTCGACGTCGAAGCCGCCATTGCCGTCCGCAGTATCTGGAATGGCGAGGCCATAATGGGCGAGCGCCTTAGGGTATATTTCGGCCAGCCGACGCCCGTCCAGGCAAAGGACGAGCACCTGGCCCTCCCCGACGCCGGCAAGCTCTTTTTCATCTCGCCTCCGCCCAGTCCTCCCCATGGCTGGGAGATGCGTCTCGAGGACGCTCCCAACAAGATGGTTCATGCCGATGACCTGGCCGAGGCTCTGGCCAAGTTGCACTACTCCGGCGATGGCCTCGACTCCCCACTGAGCCCTGTCGACGCCGCTCTGCCAGGCACTCGTCCTCGGAGCCGCAGCACCACCTTCATCTACCGACCCGCCGACGATGGCTTTAGCCCGGACCTCCCGGCCGTCGTCGTTCATGACATGAGCGAAGAACCTTCCTCCGTGATGAGCCCTTTGGAAGGCTCGCGTTCCATCATGGCCCACACGAGCCGCCCGCCAGTTGAGCTTATGCGAGACGCCTAGTTGAATCCTGGGCTGATTTTTTTTCGCGCGTTCTTGCCGTTGGATTGCTGTGTAAAGTGTCTTAAAAGCAAAGGCGCACTCGGCCAGGGACTTGGCGTTCAGGGTATGTTACCGTCGGTGGATTTGGAGGGAAGACCCAACAGTTGTTTACTGCTTCAGCGCAGTTTCTCTCGCTCGGCTTTGCAGCAAGCTATTTCCGAGTGTACTTGAGTAGGTTGATATAAAAAAGGTTGAATCAATGACGGTCACTTGATTAACCCACATGGCAAGGAGGGTCATCACAGAAGAACGCCTCGGGAGCAAAGCTGCGGTCGTAACGATGGCCGCGGGAGCATGGATATTAGCACGCATGATGAGGCGGTGCCAGCGCGTCTTGCATGAATTGTTCTCTGTTGTTTACGTCACTACTAGCTATTGCATAATTTGCCAGTGCCGTCTTCCTAGTAAAGTTTCCATTGGGGAAGCCAACTTTGTTTCAACGGTTTGATGAAGAAACGTGGCTGGTTCGACGCGTGAGGCACTGAGCCGAATACAATATCGCCTCTTAGAAGATCATTATGAAGCTCACAATCCACAGATAACGCACCCTTCATATCATTGATGCCTTGTTTGCTTCATTTGCCGGGCATTGTTGCGCCGCCATCCGCGTACCAAACTGTTTACTTCCTCCATGCAGCCGTCGGCACCCGGTTGTCGCCCAAGCCCGGGGGACTGATGACAAGTTCCGAGCTTTCAAATCATTCAACTTGATTAAAAAAGGGCGTGGATTCATTCCGTCAAGGTGAGTTCTAAGTCGAGAGAATTTTCGATGGGCATCCAGAGAGGTTATGGCTAGGTTCAAGGGTAATATGTCAGCCAGACTTGGAAGACATACTCTGGAGTTTATTGTAAAAAACGCACTCTCCCTCTCGCTCTGTTTCTACTGCTCCTGGAGGGAGTATCTCAAGGGGAAGCGGGTCCTCGCGGTGAGTGAGTTGAATTTAAAGGAGTCACTGCCTGCACGACGTCAGGCCTGGCTTACCCCTTCCCAGAACATTGATGCCCATAGTCGTTGAAGCTTAACTTTAACACATTGGCCCGTTCGTGAAGCCAACAGCAACACCGGCTCCTCCAAGAGGATGGAGCTTGCTTGCTTCTCCCTCGGACGACGAAGTGGTTGAGGCAGCACTCGTACCATACTCTAAATTTGACATTTCCATGGTATGTTGTGCCGTCGGCATCTATCCGTGAAAGCAACAAAGCCGTCAGTTACCTTCGATTCACCACGGACCATGTGGTGTTTGACCAACTTCGCTGTACAAGTGTTGTTTCTCACGACCGGGACGCAGGAAGACTGCACACCAGATGTCGAACAGGTAAAACACCGTCTCCGGTGCTGAAGTAACGCGATCGGGCCCAGTTCATTCTAACTATATTGGTGTGGGGGCTTGTACGCTCTCATCTCGTTGTAGTTGAGAGCGCGCGCCCGTCGAAAGTAACACCATCTCCTCCTCAACTATCGTTAAAAGCCACAAGTGTACCATCATCGTCATGTATTCGTACTGTACATATTGAACCTTGTACGCCACACGTGTCAGCGCTGTGGCCGCGAGTCGATACCTACTGTTCTGTAGGTATGAATAGTTCCTCATCCAAAGCTCCCGGTGGCGTCTTATGGCCTGCGTCGCCTTCGCATCCCTCCATGCTTCAGGTCAGCATCATACATACCTAGACACCGGCGTTTTTCCCCCTCTTCATCTCTTTCAACTATGCTCTTCTTATTTTACGCTCTCACGTTGGGCTTCGCCGCCCATCCAGTCCGTTCTCTCGACCACCGAGGCCATCAGGCGGCGACTCGGGCCCAGGGAGAAGAATGGGAGATGGGCTTGGAGCAGCATCATGTAGCCCCTGGCAATCAACTTCCAAGACCTGACAGAAATGTCTCGCCATCGTCGAGCAGTCGTTACATCGGGCCGCCCGGGCAGAACTTGAGTGTAAGGCTGGTTTCTCAAGCTAATCTGCAGAAGCTTGGGCTCGAGAACGGCACGCAGTATGCCGGTTATCTCGACGATGATGCAAACGACAAGCACCTCTTCTTTTGTAAGTAATGACGTGTGCTTGGCCTGCTTCTCAGACAGTACTGACACGGAAAAAAAAAAGGGTTTTTCGAATCCAGAAACAGTCCGCAAGACGACCCTGTGATTCTTTGGCTGAATGGTGGTCCCGGCGCCGGGTCAGTCCCTGCCATCATCAACGAATTGGGTCCAGCCCTCGTCGATAAAGAGAAAGGCACTTATCGCATCAGGCGAAATGAATGGTCTGCGAACAGTAAAGCCTCCCTGCTCTTCATCGACCAGCCGGTCAATTCAGGCTTCTCCTATGGTGGAACAAACTTGAACTCGACAGAGGCCGCTAGCAAGGATATCTATCGTCTCTTGAGTCTTTTCTTCCACCAATTCCCGCAATACCAAAGACAGGACTTCCATATCGCGGGACATTCCTATGCCGGCCGCTTCATCCCAGTCTTCGCCAAGGACATCCTCTCTCACCAAGACCGCAACATTAACCTCAAGAGCATAATGCTGGGGAACCCTCATACCGATCCGCTGGTCCTATTTCGATCTATGCAGCCAATGGCCTGTGGTAGGGGCGGCCGTCCTGCCGTTCTGAACAGCACCCAATGTCTGGGAATAAGCGAAGATATGCGTCCGTGCCTTGATCTGGTCCAGACCTGCTACGACACGAATACGTGCCAGGACCGGACTGGAGCCTGCGGTCGAGCTCTGCATTCTCATTACGATAGAGACGAACTTGATATGCGCAACAAGGATCCTTTGGCTACTGCAAGACGGCTGCTGTTCCAAGCCCAGTACTTCAACGACACGGCTGTCAGGGGGTTGCTCAGCAGCGATATAAACAGCTTCGTCTATTCAAATGACACGACCTTGCAAGCATTCCTCGATGCGGCCGACTGGATGAGGCCCACGCAGGGCTACGTCCGCAAGGTACTCGAGAAGATTCCGGTTCTCGTCTATGCCGGAGACGCCGACTACATCTGCAACTGGCTCGGCAACAAGCTTATGACTGACGAGCTCCAATGGTCTGGTCACGTTGCCTTCAACAAGGCCGAGACAAAGCCTCTTCGCTTGTCCGCCAACGGGCCTGCCTATGGTAACATTAAGACGGCTCGCAATCTGGCCTTTAGTCGAATCTATGACGCGGGCCATATAGTACCGTTGAACAAGCCGCAGGCTTACTTGGACCTGCTCAATCGATGGACGAGAGGGGAGTGGATTGAGAAGTGATGGATAGCTGATGCTTTTCGCTTTCAGCAAACGCGGGCACATACTCACTAGCTGGCAGTTTGAGAAGATCTGATGTACACTTAGCACATTACTGCGGGTAAATTCTTAGCTTAGGGCGGAAAGTGAGCCGAAGAAATCTTTACTTGATGCTCATCGCTTCACGCAAATTTGGCATTTCGCAAGCCGGGAGGAGTGTTGCGGAAAAACTATTTTACCGCTGACGGATCGCTGGAAAAAAAAAAACCCTGTCTCTAGCTGCCCAGTGGTCTTCATTTTCCTACTCCCCCCCCCCCCCTGATGAAAAGCTTTCACCTCTTTTTTCCACATACTCGACTGCACCCCGGCACATCGTGTTTCCTCGGCCCTGAGCAGCCGCCTGGTCAGCTATGAGCTGTATATGTCGCGGCCTGCCATGGAGCATCTTCGTTCAGGGTTTGGCTCGGGTCCATGGGCTCGAGTCTTCATACTTGCGCGGAGCTGTCCGCGCTGTGCCTAGGTCGGCCACACAGGGCTGGCTCGTGGAGGCATCGTGGCGACAGCGTGCCTTTCATCTCACACCAGTTCCAAGATTAGCTGAAGCGAGCGGTTTGCCTGAGGGCAAAAAATCGACACCTACAGGAACGTGGTCGAAGACATCAAATCCGTCTATTTCGTCGTCGCGTACGTCTCCAGCCACATCATCAAAGACATGGACGGAGCGGCCGCAGACCTCATACCAGAATCGTGACAACTCAAAGAGAGCAGAGGGCAACTGGGGCTCACGAGTGTCGACGGATCGTCGGACTGAGTCTGCTCGGCCATGGAAGGCGAAGAGTGATTATGATAACAACAACCAGCGCAAGGGGAATGGCGACGTGTTCAAGAAGCGTGATGAGGAAGACCCGATATTTCCGAAGCGTGAGAAAGAGCCGTGGATGATTCAGAAGGAGGCTCTCAAGGCAAAGTTCCCCGAGGGATGGAAGCCGCGCAAGCGCCTGTCTCCCGACGCGCTCATCGGCATCCGCGCCCTTCACGCACAATTCCCCGACATCTACACAACGGAGGCCCTGGCGGGCAAGTTCAAGGTCTCGGCAGAAGCCATCCGTCGGATCCTAAAAAGCAATTTCAGGCCCGACGCGACGCAAGAGGCTGAGAGGCGGGAGAGATGGGAGCGGCGAGGGCTGCAGGTGTGGGAGCGCAAGGCAGCGCTCGGCATCAAACCGCCGCGCAAGTGGCGCGAGGCGGGTATCATGCGAGACCCCAGCCACCGCGAACGGGTAATGAGGGCCTCGCAGCGGGAGAAGCAGTTGGAGGAGGAGGAGATCCGGACATACCAGGAGCAATATCTTCAGCGGCGAGCGCGGGAGCTGAAGTCATCGGGCACGGGGTCTTCTAGTGGTAGTGACTAGGAGATGGGTCTGGGACGTGAACCACCATCAATCAATAGCTGGCCTGGGTTTCATCTTTTGTCTGCTGGTGTAAACCGCTACTGTGCTGATAACGCCGACTGCAGTAGTAGGTACCGTTTTAACTCTTCACCAGCCCGTTTCTGTTGGCGTGTTGGCGGCGCAGAGACGTGCCTGCACAGGGGCTGAGTTAGTGCGGTACGTTACTTGTCCGGGTCCCGGGTTAAGGATACCCCCGACTGCAGAATCGAGGCCAGAGCGCCGTCAGGGCGCGATCGAACGACGAGCTCCGCGTGCCCGGCCCGAGCGGGTTCGGTGAGTTTTGGGTTATGCTCCAGCCCGAGACGGGTTACGATTCTTCTTCTCCTTCTAGCCGCTAGCTAGCTATAGGCTTTGTTTGCGCTGCCGGCCACTTGTGTGCTCATCTCCGCCTCCTCCGCCGTCCGCCTCCGCCTCCGTCTCGTCCTTGTCCTCCTCTTCCTCGTACTCCTCCGCGCCGTCTACTTCCTCGGCCATATCCTCCTCGAACTTCCATCATGCCGTTCACGACAAGGCACCCGCCGCCGCCGCCGCCCGAGCGCGACTCGTGGTTCGCGCCCCTATCCGTCGACCTCTTCCTCCGGGTCCTCAAGGTGTCAGTCCTGCATCCTTTCGTCTGCTGGATGGCTCCTCTATGTCTCCGCGCGCAGACGGTAAGGTGGGACGCGACGCGCATGGTCGTTTCCATTGCCTGGGCTACCTTCATCACACTGTGCTGGATGGCCGACATGGTCAACCAGCGTCTGGCTCACGGCCGGCCACGGCACGTGGACCTAGACGAAGAAGTCATCGTTATTACGGGCGGCGCCAGTGGGCTGGGCATGCTGATTGCCGAGGTCTACGGCATGCGCGGCGCCACTGTCGCCGTCCTTGACATCAACGACATGGAGGATGGTGAGGCTCGCGGCGTGAGCTGTTACCGCTGTGACGTGAGAGACAAGGCCCAGGTGGCCAAGGCAGTCGTCGACATCGAGAGAGATGTGAGTTTTTGCCAGCTCAACGACGGAACAAGGCTCTGACAACCGAACTCAGCTCGGCACGCCGACGGTGCTGATCAATAACGCGGCCATTGTCGTCGGCAAGCCCTTCCTCGACCTCTCGCTCGATGATATCGACGCCAGCCTCGCCACCAACCTGCTCGGTCCCATGTACTGCCTCAAGGCCTTCCTTCCCGCCATGATCCGCGGTGGTCGCGGCGGCACCATCGTCAACATCTCGTCCGTTATCGGCCACCTCGGCGCTGCGCAGCTCGCCGACTACGCTGCCGCCAAGGCCGGTCTAACGGCCTTGCACCGATCCCTATCGGCCGAGTTGCGCGATTCGCACCCGGACATTCGTACCGTCCTCGTCACCCCGGGCCAGCTCACGACGCCTCTCTTTTACGGCGTCCAGACGCCCAATAGCTTCCTGGCCCCCGTGGTCGAGCCCGTCGACGTGGCCAAGGAGGTCATTGCCGCCATCGACGGCGGCTCCGGCCTCACAACCGGCATGCCCTTTTACGCGCGCTGGATCGACTGGTATAACGTCTTGCCCGTCGGTTTGCAGCTCGTCGCCCGGAAGCTGTCCGGCATCGATAGGGGCATGAAGACCTTTGTCGGGAGAAAGGGCCTCGAGAACGAAGTGGAGAAGAGACTACGAACGCCAAGCAAACAAGGCTAGATATGGATGTACGACACTGAACCTGTGTCGAACTTTTACCGTCCTTCTCTCGCTTGCTCATGGGACCCCAGTCACTCAAATGCCGTTTTGTGGACGGGTGATGAGAATGGCTTGCCCATTGCGGTAGGCTGCTAATGTTTTCGCATTCGGAGTTGGGTCGAGAAGGTGAGAGGGCAAGTCTAGGTTCAAACAATGACGCGCAAAGCGTGAGCACGTCTCCCACTGCGCAGCTCGGCGTTTTATCTTTGTTACCTACATCAGACTGGTCGCCTCAGCTCCGCAAGACGAAGACAATATTTACTGCCAGCGCCGTCAACGACGATGTATGTTCCGTAGGGGTGCATCGCCGACGCCGTCTTGCACCACGGCTAGCTACTTCTCTCGCTCGATGAAATCTAAGTGTCGAAGGCAGTATAGAATATGTCCTTTTCTCGAGGCCATGCTTCGGACTAGCGGGAAGTCCTGCCTGCAATAGTAGGCGGTGCAGAAGGCCACGGGAATCGACGCCAATATCGTTCAGCGCCCTTCTGTGTCGGCTCCGACGAGGCGTCTGTCTGCACCTAAATTAATTGTTCGTTCTAATAGCCTTTTCACCCCAATGTGCCGACGGCTATGCTCCAGAACTTCTGTGTGATGTGACCGGTCGTCAACGTGAACCTGAGGCTCGCCCGTTCCGGGACTGGAACAGTCAGCAGCAGTTTAGTTTCGAGTCGTGCACGTGACCCGGGGGCCAGCTGAGCGCTGAGCGGGCGACGGCATTCCCCGTTTGGCGGGGCATTTCTTCATGCTACTCACTCTCGAGAGCTTTTCGACGAAGCCCCAATGCCAGCCTCTCGGGCTCACCTGCGAGTCGTGCCACCGGCCAGAAGATACTTGGGCCCGCGCCATGTCCGCGCCGCAGGTGCTGTCCCGTAGGGCCGACGGTCCGCCTGCCCCCGAGCCCCCCGCCAAGGTGAGCACTGCGACGATGCCTGCCTTGCTTTCCTGACGTCGACTCTCCAGGGCAAGTCACCCCACGATTCCCACCCGCAGCGGCCGTCTCGCGGCGCGGAAAAGGCTCCAGACGTCGTCAAGGAGCCGTCGAGGCGGATCAAGTCCAGGTCCCTCAGCCAGGGAGAAAAACTCGTCATACGCCGCCTTCCGCCGGGCTTGACCGAGGCCGAACTCGTTTCCATCCTCGGGCCCGACTGGGAGGTGAACAAGGGCAAGGTCGACTGGTTCTCCTTTTGTCCCGGAAAAGTTTCTGTCGAGTTCGTCTTGTGCGCCCCGCGTCGGTTGGGAAAAAAAAAATTGCGGCACTGACGATGCTCCGTCAGCCCTTCGAAGCACTCTCGCCCGGGCAGGGCCTATCTCCACCTCGTGCGAAAGGACGACATGATGGTTCTCAGCCAGCTCGTGCGCACCGCTACGTGGGAGGACGCCAAGTCGACCTTTACGAACCCCTCGCTTGTCGGCCCGCCCAGTCTCGAGTTCGCGACGTACAAGAAGATACCCAGCACTCGCCGACGTGCCGACCCTCGTCAGGGCACCATCGACCAAGACCCGGAGTTTATGGCTTTCCTCGAAGGCCTCGCAAACCCAGCCCCTTTACGAGAGAGTGTTGACGTGGAGGACGCAGACGAAGGGTCCAAGGACGACGGAAAAGTCACCACGACGCCGCTTGTCGAGTTTCTGAAGGAGAAGAAGGCCAACAGGGGCAAGGACGGCGGCAAGAACGTCAAGGGCAAGGGCCCCTCTAGGGACGACGACGCCTCTAAGAAGAGGACGAGAGAGGCGAAAGGCGACAAATCTGCCAAGGCCGCAGCCAAGGAGCCGGTTAAAATTTTGATGAAAAAGGCTACGACAGAGCAGGCTCCCGAGGTGGTCAATCAAGCCCCCGCCACCAACGCAGCAGCCGACGGAACGAAAGGCCGCCGTGCCGGCATAGCGGCCGCCGCACGCATCTTGCAGCGAGACCTCGGCCTGAGCCCGGGCAGCGCCCACCGACGAGCAAGGCACGACGCTGCCAAAGCAGAGGCCGCGTCGAGCAAAGAGGCTGCCAGCGAGGTGGCCCAGCCGTCTTCGACGACGGAAGCCGCAGCCAAGAGCCCAGCTACGCCCAAGCAGCCACCGCCGGCGCCGGGCCGCAGGGTTCGCAGCGGCAAGGCTGCGGATAGGGGCAAGGCCGCCGAGGGCCAGGCGGCGCCGACGGTTAGCAGCCCGCCCGTCGTACTCAGGAAGAGAGGCGACGAGGAGGTCCCTCTAGCGACGACGAGCGCGCGGCCAACCGTGACGAAGCCGGCTGCCAATGGGAAGGCTACGGCGGCCTCTTCGAGCAACGTCAACAAGGGCGGCGTCAGCAATGCTCCGGCGGCGCAGAAGAAGGCGCCGGCGGTGACGGCGGGCGCGACTCGCGCCTTTGTCAAGCACGTCAATGCGTCTCAGGGGGTCACGGAGGCTGCTCTGCGTCAGGCACTCGAGGCCTTTGGTGCCGTGACGCTCGTCGAGGTGGACAAGCGCAAGGGCTTTGCTTACGTCGACTTTGCCGAGCACGACGGCCTCGTCAAGGCGGTCGGTGCCGGCCCCGTGCAGGTTGCGCAGAGCGCGGTACAGGTGGTGGAGCGCAGAGACAAGAAGCCCGTGGCCGGCGGGCCGGAAAAGGGAGCCGGACGCGGGCGACGCGGCAGAGGAGGCGGCAAAGCCAACGGCACGGCCAATAGCCCGGCTCCGGCCTTGGTGGCCAGCACGGGGGGCTCTGGATGAAGTTTTGACGCAACCGCGATCCGCACCGGCAGTGCTTGGACCTCAGGGCAAATGAACCCAAGAGCTCTCTGACCACGACGGCGACAAAACCCCCTCGAGTCGGACGCGCGTCGAAGCCGCGCCGCCAGCCGTTGCCTCTCTGGCCGCCCAGCAAGCGTTTCACCGCTTCGTCGCCGCCAGCGGCGGTATACATAGACCACACACACGGCCCCTTGTCAACCGACGCGACACGTCCTCTCCTCCGATCTCCGACGAGGAAAGGGAAAAGGAATGGGGACAGGGGGGGGGGGGGGG
>LAZP02000329.1:6907-22662 GCA_001272575.2 Ophiocordyceps unilateralis | reverse complement strand
CTTATTCTTCTTTTCTTCCCTTCTTCTTCTTTTCTTCCCTTATTCTTCTTTTCTCCTTTTTTTTTTTCTTTTACACCTCTTTCTCTTAACCCTCGATGCATTGCTGCTATTCTTCACCACCCCGCGGCGATATATCATGCACCTACCTAACTGCTTTCTCCCCTTTTTTCCCTTGTCTTCTCTCCTTGTCCTTGTCCCCTACCTCCTTTTTTTTTTTCCCCCTCCTCCCCAACCATCTTCTCGGTGGCGCAGGCGACAGCGGCATTGGGGGCGTGGAATCAAAAGGGGCAGAGGCCAATCAAAAGGGGGCAGAGGGCCGTCATGCCCGTCCAACATGGCCGAGCCGGCGGTGGCTGATGTGGAATAGATCATTCACGACGGCACGTGGATACCCCCTTCCTCCCCCCCTTCTCTCCATGTTCGGTAGAAACGACTTGTCACGTTTTAGCCAGTCACGAGGTAGTGGCATGAGAAGAGATGGCTCATCTATTTCGTCGTCGTCGTCGAGTGCACAAATACTACTACGGGCTGTGGTCCCATGTTTGTCCGTGCCAAAGACGCCCCGACCCTTAGCCAGGACGACGTAGCGGGAAGCTCAAAGGACCCCAAAATTCCCCTCGGGTACAAAAACACTCGACCCCCCCCTTTTTTTTACGTATTCCTTGTCGCTCCATGGCACTCGACTTGCCCCATCTTCTTTCTGTCAGAGCCCCCAAAGCCAAATTTATTTGCCGGCGTCGACCTTGGAGATGTAGGCCAGAAGGTCGAGGACGCGGCGGGAGTAGCCCCACTCGTTGTCGTACCAGCTGATGAGCTTGGCGAAGTTGGGGTTGAGGGAGATGCCGGCCTTGGCATCGAAGATGGACGAGTTCGTGTTGCCGTTGAGGTCGGAGGAGACAATCTCCTCGTCGCAGTAGGCCAAGATGCCCTTGAGGGGGCCGTTGGCGGCCTCCTTGACGGCCTCCTTGATCTGATCGTAGGTGGCGCTCTTCTCAAGGCGGACCGTCAGGTCGACGACGGAGACGTTGGCCGTGGGCACGCGCATGGACATGCCGGTGAGCTTGCCGTTGAGGTCGGGGATGACCTTGCCGACGGCCTTTGCGGCGCCGGTGCTGCTGGGAATGATGTTCTGGGCGGCGCCACGGCCACCGCGCCAGTCCTTGGCCGAGGGGCCGTCGACGGTCTTCTGGGTGGCGGTGTAGGAGTGGACCGTGGTCATGAGGCCCTCAATGATGGTGAACTTGTCGTGGATAACCTTTGCGAGCGGGGCCAGGCAGTTGGTGGTGCACGAGGCGTTGGAGATGACGTCGGCCTTGCCGTCGTACGTCTTCTCGTTGACGCCCATGACGTACATGGGGGCATCGGCCGAAGGGGCCGAGATGACGACCTTTTTGGCGCCGCCCTTGAGATGGGCCTGAGCCTTTTCAGTCGTGGTGAAGACGCCGGTGGACTCGACGATGTAGTCGGCGCCCGTCTCCTTCCAGGGGATCTCGGCGGGGTCACGTTTGGTGTAGAACTTGACCTTTTTGCCGTTGACGGACAAATCGTTACCGGAGACGGCGATGTCGCCCTTGAAGACACCATGGGAAGAGTCATATTTGAGCATGTAGGCCTGTGGGAGAGGGGAAGAGTCAGTGCGGTTGGCGTGGAGAGGGGCCCAGAAAAGAGGCACAAAAAATAGAGGGAACAAAACAAAAAAAAAAAAAAAAAAAAAAAAGTACTGGGTACTCAATTCAGGGGGGGTCTCTCTCTTAAGCGCCGGGCCCCCAATCTCGCGAGAATTCTTAACGGGCTAGCAGCTGAACGGGGAGTCCGCACGAGTACCTCAAAACTTTCTCCTCCCCCGCCGTACCTGATCGGCATGACGAAAGGCCCCCATTGTGATGCAGCGCAGCCCTCTCCCCTCACAACAAGAGCCAGCCAGCCGCTGTTCAGCAGCTGAGGGATGAATGTATCGTAGCAGTACCCGTTTTCTTGATCCACCTCGGATCACGCAAACAAAGAACCAAGTGCTACCTCTGCATCCAATCTTTTTCGCCGAGTCCTTCTAGACCAGCCGAGGCCGGAGCCGGTCGCCTTTCTGCATCCGGCTTGAAGAGATGTCTGCTCGTCGACGATAAATCGGAGGCAAGAGATAGTAAAAGCGTCGAGGCGGGGGATCCAATTTTTTTTCTTGCTTTTCTCCTCCCTTGCCCCTGGGTCATTTTTTCCCGTCGCTGTTATTGACTTTTTTTACGCGTCTGAGGCGCGTAAATGAGGGTGGTGCCCGGGTTCCAGGCGGTTAAAGTGCCCGGCAAACCTGCGACCGACACGGTGCCAGCATCATTTCAATACTGTGCATACAGCACTGTACGAACAATGGCGATGCCCTTCTCGTCACGTGAAGGACATTGACGGCATCCATCATCAAGCGTCGAAGAGAGAGACAAGAGAGCTGACGAGGACGGCAAGAATCACGCTCGTCCCATGTGCAACACCTCGTTTGAGCCCAGCTGTCTCAAGTATAGGTACGCATCTCCGCAACCCAAGAAGAGGCGTACGTCACGTCTGGCGCCAGTTGGAACATGTTTCAACGAGTCAACAAGATGGGCAAAAACTCCAGCGGATGCTATCATTGTGCGGTAGATGTGTTTAAGGTTGAAATGAAGAAAAAAAAACCAGAGATATCGGCCGGGCCATTAGTAGTCTTGCATCATTATGCCGCCCATCAGAAATATATCTTGTTCTCTTCGTCCCTCCATCGCCACACTTCATGACATCATCCTCTACAAACAGAGAGCCAATAGCCTCTCATCGTCATCACAGCCACTATGCCCTCGTCGCACACTCGTGATAGTCAACAACCCGTCACTCCATGTCCATGACAGCTGATATATCGGTTCATTAAAGTCACTTTTCTTTGATCCAGCCCGTCTCTCGTCTCACGGCAGAGCTCGATCATCGCCTTGCTTTGACGTTGGGTATGGAGAACTTGTAGAGCTGTGAAGATCATCAAGGTCAACCTGTTCCATCGGGTAGACGAGGGGCGCAAGAGAGACTTGACACAGTTGTTGACAATCTGGGAGTTTTTTTTTTTTTTTTTTTTTTTTTTTTTGGATTTACCCCAACGATGTGGCGGCCCTGTCAGCACTTGACACTCACGCTCACACAGTTGCAGGAGCCTATTTGCGCGTCGTGCCGACCATGAACATCACGATCAATTGCTTCGTCCTCGATTGCTGGTTGCTATAGCCGTGTCAGCGGTCAAAGGTCCTCCATATGGAGTTGTTCCTTTTTCGCATTGTGCTTCACAAAGCGGCACCTGTGATTTATTCCCAACGATATGGGTGACCAACCAGTATGCCATAGTCTCGCTTGCAGTCATTAAGTCATCATGGTCTTGCTCTCCGGGTCCCGACTACTATCTGACATGACGGTCGACGGCTTCTCGAGCGCTTAGTGATTTCTGTAGCCACCAGTCGCATATCAACACGCCAAACCGTTGATGAAAAACAAGACGTACGATGATGTAGGTGTTAGAACCACTCACCACCACATCGCATCGCTATTGAACAAAAAACGGCACTCGTGATTGATGGCAGCTACCTGGTCGACCTGCCAGTGTGTCGCAGTTTTGCTTGCGCTGATCAAGTCCTGCTTTCCAAGTCCCGTCTACTAATTGATAGTTTGAATCTCTGGTACGACAGCATCTATTATAATGCCGGTATCCATGGCCTTGTCTCTCGTGCTATCCGCCATATCCCCGGGGTTGAGACTCTTACAATTCAAGATTTCTTCGAAAGTTCGTTAGCAATGTTGAGGCCAACCTTGTTTCACAGCCCAGTAAATCGTCCAAACTTCCGCAGAAGACGGCTACTCGTTTCATCAACCCTAGTATCGACTCGAACATCACCTGGTCGCGGCAGTTAATCAAGTACCGACCACCTGTCGTTTACTTTGGCGTTGGGATAGGCTCACCACCGCCTGTTGACTCCGAAACTTCCTTTGGCGGTTGTGAAAAGACCTGCGTAATATCGGGTATCCTGACAAAGAAAATGTTGAATAATAGCGTAAAGCTTTACTTCAGTGCTGATATGAACGTCCGGGAAAGTAAAGAAAGGCATGAACGGGTCCTACAAGGAAGCCGACGTCATCCAGTTCGTCGCATTTACGCGGCGCGAGTCCTATCTTGTTGGATCCGACCAAGGCTAGAATCATCTCCGGCTCCCAAGTTCACCACGGGTACGGACGTTTACTCGTCTACGGGCCGTTTGCGACACCTCACCATTATCGTCGTTATCCCTGACCGTCCCTGAGCCTTCAACTTTGCGAACACTCAACTCTCGACGCCTCGATATCTTATTCGCTTGACCTCCTCAACATGCTTTCCACATGTCGACCACTCAGCCCCTAACCCCTAACCCATAAGCCCTCAACCACTCAACCACTCAACCCCGCCGCGTCGGCGAGCGCCTGCAGCGACTCCTCCAACTGTCTCTTGGCCGAAGCCGCGATTCCCCTCTCCGGATTCGCCAACGGCTCGCTGTAGTACAACTTCAGCAGCGTCTTGAGCTCTTCGTAGTCAAACCCATTCGTCGTCTTATCCTTGGCCTTATCCACCATGACATCGGGCCCCTGGTCGAAGAGCGCAAAATAATTGGCCGCCCGCGCCAAATTCACGCCCTCCTCGATGTTCTTGAGGTTCTGCTGCAGCACCAGAATGTTCAGCTGCATCCGCCCGCACCCCTTTGCGTTCATGGGCGACGCCATCGACGCGTTCCCGATCAGGTAGCTGTTGGTGAGCAGCCCCAGGCCCGTCCGGATGAACGCCACCTCCCGATCGCGGAGGAACCGCACGATGGTCTCGTCGAAGAGCACCAGCTCCAGGTTCAGGCTCAGGATCTGCGAGTCCGGCTGCCTGACGTCCTGGTCGAGGAGGTACGGCGCCTTGTCGGGCGACAAGACACACCGCAGCGAGTACACGATCCGGCACCGCACTTCCAGGTGAAGAGTGAGCAGCGCCGTGCCAGCCAGCTCCTCAAACGACGTCACCATGTTGTCAAACGTCCTGCATGCGTCTCCGTCAGCCCCTGGACAGACTGTCGGCTGCTTCGGTGCACTTACTGGACCGTCTCCTGCGTAAGCGGCAGACACGCAGGGCCCTGCTCCGACGCCGCCTTGCCAGGGTCGTTCATCAGCGTCCACCGTTGTTTCGCCTGCCGCGGCACCGCCGGTCGCGATGAGTCCGTCTCGTGCATCGTTATGCGCCTCAGGCCCGAGATCTTGGCCGCAAACCACTTCATGCTCGTATACAGCAGACACAGCGATGAGATGGTTTCTCGGTCTTGGATCACGTCGTCCACCTCGAGCCCCGACTCGTTCGTCTGCGCCATCAGCAGATGCACCTCCTTTTCCAGCGTCGCTCGGTCCACGCTCTCCGACGTCCACAGCTTCGTCATCGTCTCCTGCATCTCGTCCGGCTGCATGGCGAAGCGGGCCGATGCCCTGAGCTTGGTCGCTTTGGAGCCTTGCTCCTGCGTCTTCGTTACCAGCGACTTGTACCACGTGAAGCACCGGTCGTAGTATCGCACCATCTGGCTCACGATGAGCGCGCTCAGTGCCTGGTCCGGCGGTATCGTGCTGAGCATCCGGCAGAATGCCGTCACCACCTGGAAAAAGGCCGTCGTGCCCTTGAACACCGGCCGCGGCGCCGACTGGCTCCAGGCCGGGTCCAGAAGGAACGCGTCCGCCTCGCCGAAGACGCTATCGCTCAGCTTGCCAAGCGTCTCGTCCAGCTGCGGCTGGAATACGTTGACCAAGAAGTTATCGAGGAACGTGGTCAGCGTGCTGGTCGCGAGGTCCGAGCCCGGGGGCACGATGCCCCTCAGTCTTTGCAGGAAAACCAGCGTCGGTGGCAGCATGAGGCTCATGTTGAAGACGCTCGGTTCGACGAGAGACTTGACCAGGCCGGCAGCTTTCCCGAATCCGTACCCGGTGTCGCGCCTCGACGCACCGCCGTCCACCGTCGCCCTGTTCTTCTTCGTGTCGCCGCCCGTCTTCCTCGTGCTGCTGGTAAGTCCAGGTACGGTTCCCTGGATGATACCCTCTAGCGCATCGTACTCAGTCGTCGTCTCGACCGACTTGGCGTCCGTGTCGGAAAACTTGAACAGGTGCTCGCGCATGGCGTCCTTTTTGCCGTTGAGGCCGGCCCTCGTAACCGGTGAGTCGAACTGGTAGACGTCGGCGTCGGTGGTGACGTAGTTGTGAAGGAGAGATCGAATCTCGTTCTGGTACAAGTTCCATAGCTCCTTGAAACTGCCCAGCAGCGCGCTGTTGTTGCCGGCGCCCTCACGGCGGATGAGAGCCTTGATCGACTCGTGGAACACGCGATGCCCCTCGCCAATGGCCTCGAATTTCCCATACAGCGTCCACAGGAGATCGTAGATGACGTCGGCTCTCAGCTGCGTCTCTCTAGTTCCGTATAGAAGCAGGCCCTTGGTCTTGCTGGCGGCACCACGGAGCGAGCTCGGATGCCTTTGGTCCACTTCGTTGATGGTCTCGGTCACAATGCCGAATAGCTCGACGGGAAGCCGCTGCTTCAGCATCTCGACGGCGTTCTGCAACCTGTCCAGCTTGTTAAGCGCCTCGACGAGCAGGCCGATGTAGGAAAAGGTGTCGGCCTCCGGATTCTTCATCGGGTCTTCCGTGGCGGCCTTGTCAACGTCGATGGATTCCAGGATGGTATGGAACGCCGTGATGGAGTTGGCGTCTCCGTAGCCGTCGGTGTAGGCGCCCTGGCTCTTGGCCAGGCTTTGCCACCTCTCCTGGCAGTATGGCGACTTTAGGTAGAGATGTTCGTGGAGCTCCTCGACCAGTATATCCATCAGGACGGTTTCCTGGTTGGCCAGATAGCTTCTCAGATCGCTAAGGGCGCCGATGGCATCTAGCTCGGGCCGCCTCAGCTTCCGTAGCGCCTTGTGCAGCACGTCGACGGCCGTGAGGAAGCGCTTCTCCGATATGCGGGCCTCGAGCTGATCCGGAACGGCGCGCAGGTCATCTAGCTCGTTGAGCATCTGCAGTAAGTCGTCGTATTCCTGAGATGTCTGTGACAGCGTCTTGAGTGTTGGGTCCGTCGCGCAAAGGCTCGTCCGGGCGCTGGCCAGCGAGTCCTTGAGAGCGCGAACGCGCTTCTGAGACGTCTGGATGCTGCCCTGGATGCTGTGAAAGGTTCCAATGGAGCTGTTGAAACCCTGGTGGTGCTCGTGGACGATTTTCTTAAGCGATTCCTGCAAAGAGGCGTGCGTCTTGCGGAACTCGCGATACTGTGCTTTGCCAACGGAGCTGGGGTCGAGCAGCTCCAGCGCCAGCGGGACGGGGACGCAGTCGGCTTCGCACATTGACGGCCACTCGGATCGGATAAGATGGATGACCTTACCGAGCTGTCTCTCGGCACTCGTCTCGCGAATGCGCGAACGGGAGGGCTTCCTCCGATGGGTCGCCGGCGGGGCCCGGGACGAAACGGGAGGCCTGGATCCGTATCTGTCTCCCGAAGGACCGTCATCGTAGGCATAAGGATCGTAGTCGCCATCCCTCGCTCGGCCCGCGCTGCCGTAGCCGTCGCCGTCGCCGTAGCCGTCACCGTTGCGGTATCGGTTCGACATGATGGCGCGCGTCGGCTGAAGGATCTGGGTCAAGGTTTCGAGCGGCCGCGCACGAGCATCTTTACGCGATAGGTCTCCCAACCCTGCTTTTGCTGTCGTCGAGCCTTGTTTCTGTTGCCTTCAGCGGGGGTGGACGGACAAAGGAGGTTTGAGAAGCAGATGCCCACCAACTGTATTTGGTCGTGGGTTTGCACGTGACCTGGGTATGACCTCACAGTCCTCATATGGCCGACTACCTACCTACCTACCTAGGTAGGGAGGGAGGGAGAGAGGGAGCCCTCCGAAACGCGAATCATACGAAACAAAGATTTTCCTGATCCTGCTTGTGGCCATATAGACGAAACTTGCTGGATCCATGACTCCAAGTTGGGGGCGCCCGATTCGGAACGGCCGTGTTGAGAGTCGAGAAGATTCATGTCCTTCATCGTTGTCGTTTGCTTTTGATACAGAACTTGTAGGGCTACTACCACATAAATCCATTGGCCGCGACGGACCGGATTGTTCAAGTTTAATACACGTCAACAAGACCACCATGTCAGGCTCCCTTCCATCAATCAGCCACGTCTGTGGACATCCTTACACGTATATTCGTCAAGCCGTTACTGTACTTGTCATAAAAGACCAGCAGTGGAGGAGTTAGAGATGTAGGAAGGGAAATGGAGATAGACAAGACTCCTGCCAGAACTCCGTCGCGGATTCATGTCCCCTTCGAGTCCCGGCCAGTCTCCGTCCCGCTTTTAGGCTCCAGCCCTTGATGAGGAGCTGCCGCCGGTTTGCGCCGGCCCACCCCGAAGGTTGATCTGGCCGATCCTGGAGACGATGTTGCTCCCCACAGCATCGACAGCTCCCCGCGGAGACGTCAAGGTAGGGCCTTCCGGCGCAGTCTCCTGGACTCGGAAGAGCTTAATCGACGTGCCGTTCCACATGCCCATGGTGCCCTTGGCGATCTGCATCTCGCTCGTGAAAATCATCCCCCACAAGAGCGACTCGTACCAGGCCAGCGCCGGCTGGGACCACTCAAACGAATGCACGTGCGGGGGCGACGGCTCGACTCCAACGAGGCCCATTTCCTGAACCCGGCGAATCGCATCCATCGACACAGCTTCCCTGCCGGGCACCAGGCTCGTTACCTGCTGAATGACAGTCAGGATGGAATGCAGGGGCAGCTCCGGGAGCCAGCTGTCAATCCACTGCGCCGTCGGCTCAAACCCTCCTCCTTGAGACCGTCCTGAGGTAGGCTGCGATCCCAGACTTGTGGTGCTATTCTGGCGCGAAAACGACCGGATCGCCGCTGGCATTTTGCCGCGAGCCTTCTCGGACATGCCGCGCAGCTGAACCGGAACAGCGTCGTCGATGTTGACGGCTGACGATGCCTGAGACTGGTTCTCGCTGGTGGTGGAAGGTGCTGGGGTTGCCTGCGGCTCGTCGTCGCTGTCGTCCTCCTCATTGTCACCGATGGCGAACGCGCTGTCTTCAGGCACCTGTCCCAGCGTCGGCATCCGGGATGGCACGGGCGGTGGACTGCGCGCGCTGTCGAGCGAGCTTCTCACTGACCCGGAGTCGGCGTTGTCTCCATTGCCGGCGACGTCTTTTCGTCTCCTACTCCTTCGCTCTAGCTCCTCCTGGCCGCTCTCCAGTGTAAAGGACCGTAGAGCCTCAATCCGCTTTCGACTCTTGACGATTGCCAGCATCAGTTCTGGGTTCTGGCGATACTTGTTTTCGATGATGCTGTTGATGGACTCCAGGAGCGAGTCGAGGAGAGTGTGGTTGGTTTCATTGGCAAGGAGAAACGCAGGCGAAGACATGGAGGAGAACAAATGCATAAGCTGAGAGCTGCCCGCGGCGCTCAGTCCTTCGACATGCGGTGCAATGTTGTTGATGACGGCCAAAAGCGCAGGATACACTGCGGCGAAACTACCTTGGCTCGACGTGATCAGGCAATAGATGGAGTGAATGAGAAAGTCGGTGTAGGACCCGTTGAATCCGTTGATCCTGATGCATGCGGGAAGACTCTCCTGGCCTTCGAATCGCTTGTTGAGATTGTGGCCGAAGTTGGTCTCAACGCTCAGGGTTTGCAACAGAAAAGCACACATGCGTACCACTCCCTGTTTCGCAGGATCGCTCTTGTATTCCAGGGCGTGGAACAGCGTCAAGACGACAAAGTCGTGGGCTCGATCGGTGTCGATGATGAAGGATCGAAATCGCTTGTTGCACTGGGTCAACTCCCAAAAGAGCATCAGCATTTCCGGAGTCAAGTTCCCCGACGTCTGGGGTCCTGGCAGGTAGGAAGTCTTGTCCTGCAACGGCTGGCTAAGGATTCGGCTGATGCCGTCCACAATGAACTGGAAATCCTGAGGGCGATGAAGTCGACCCAAGAAGTGTCGATAGAAGTTCTTCTGCGCGGGAGCATGTTCTGGAATCGGATATACGAGCAACACAAGCATCAGCTGCAAGGAATATGTGACCAGTATCTGCTTCGGGTCCCTGAATACCAGCGTGTTGTACGGGACTCGCCAACTTGCTGGGTTGTACTTGAGTGTCTGCCTCCACGGAGATTAGCCTGGACATGATGCCCACAGGGCTCTATCTTTCAAACGCACCGTATTCAACAGCGAACACAAGACCGATAGTACGGCCTGCTTGTCGTGGCAAGTACAGAGATAGGTTAATGTCCGCACCCCCCTCTGCGGGAGAGTTCCTGGATTGAAGTACATGCTCTGGCCAGCTAGGGCCAAGAGCAGCCGCAATATTTCACACCTGTTATTTTCAAACTCTTTGGTCGTGGAAACGGCCGTGTTGCAGCCGACGCCGCTTTGCCAAATGGCGTAGGTGACCTTGGATTGGCCATGAGGCTGGCGCGGAATGGTCAGGTCAGAAAAGAAAAGGAGATCTATCAGTGTGTCGACAAGCTCCTCGGCCAAAGGCTTGACGTCCACGAATTCGTCGTTCTCGGCCGGCGCATCCTGCTTGCCGTCCTGAGCCTCGTCGAACAGGACCTCATTGGCAATGGCTGCGCGGCGGCTCTTCTTGCGCCGGGCTCCCCAAAAGAAGCGCTCCTCCCAAGTCTTGAGGCTCTCCTTTTCATAAATGTATGGCATAATGCGTGTTAAAATCCTGACGCAATTCAGCGCGTCCCGCTCGGGCGCCAGTTCGGGGTCCGGAAAGGAGGGGTGATGGCGGAGAATGAACAAGCGCGACGTCAGCGCAAGCACAAGGGTTTCGATATTTTCCAGCGCTCGATCGCGGGTGCGTCGGATGTCGGCGGGAGAAAAGAGGCTGAAGACATCTTCCGCCGACTCGGGAAGCTCCCAGAACTGTAGTCCACGTCAGCAAGCGGTGGGCGACGACGGGCGGGAAGCGTCACGAACTGAGGTCCAGTAGGTGTCGTCGGCGGGAATGTGGCGCTCCTCGGACAGTCTGAAGATGCCCTGCTTGAAGACGATCTTGGAGTCGCTTGCGCCCATGTCTGCGGCAGCGCAAGGCTCGGCGCCCTACGAGGATGTTGGTCTCTGGCCACGATGGGGGTCGCGAGTGAAGCGCGACTGAAGTCAGCCAATCACGTGGTAATCGTCAAATATCGTCGGGCCGGAGGAATTTCCGGCGCCGACTCCATGCTGTAATCGATAAGCCTTTTTTTTTCCCCCCCAACCTCAGCTCTAATGCACTAAGAGGAGCTTCATCGAGGTTTGTCTGGTGTGCGACGGTCGAGATGCTTCGCTTCCGATACAATTCGGGTCTCTCGCTCACTCTGCGACCTCGAATGGTCACGAAAAACTTTACAGCAAACCATAACCGCAGCAGACTGTTTGCTGGATCATGCCACGCCAGGTCCCAGAAGCCAAATGGAACAAAAGAAGAGGAGGACGGCGGAGAAAGCACACAACAGGCACAGACCGAAAGCTTCATTTCCATGGCAGACTACTTCTCTCGGATGCACAAACGCTCTCAGCAACACCCCAAGGATGAAGTCCTTGAACATTGGTCGATGGCCATGGCAGGGAGACTGCAGCATCTTCACAACTTTATTCACAGCAGATCGCCAAGTGCGGAGCGGAAAGTGCGTTCTACCAACGCCCAAGGCAAAGAAAGCGAAAACACTCAGTTGATTCAGTCTTTGCTCAAAGAACATTCTATACCACTCAATCTGCTGCCGAGAAGGGCCAGTCCTTCCACGCCCAAAAAAGGCGTCACTTCGTCCATAAAAAGGGCTGCCCCTTCGTCACCAAAACTAAAAATCACTATCAAGAAGAAGCCCGCAGCGAGTAATTCGGACGAACAGGCGAAGACAAAGGCAAAACCAACACGAAAGAAGAGGGAAGCAGTCAACGTCGAAGTGCTCGAGGCCAAGCAAATACAATTTGATCCCATCCACGGCAGATGCTCTAAAAAGATCTCGGAATTATCTTATAATCTGGATCGCGTCCTGTTCAACCAAGGAGTCTACCACATGCAAGACGAGCGAACCGGGGTGTTCAATTTTCACCCCTACCTCGCCTCCATCATGCCAAGAGAAGAATTCGACTTCGACGCGCTTGGCGACTACATTACCTCGTCCAAGGATGTCAAGCTTCGAGAGATGGCTGCTGAGTACGGCATGAAATATTGCGGCTCCACCTCGAGCTTGTCGGCGATACTCTCTCAATTTCACTTCCTTCTTTCCGCATGGAGACCCGTGAGCTACAAAGTTCTATCCCAATCCCTGAAGCCCGAGTCATGGAACTTTACAACATTCACTCGGGCGCCAGCTGCCGCGTTTGCAAGGTACAAGGATGGTGTCTACGCCATCGATGCAGACAAAGAGTACGACGTGGAGAGCATCTTGAGCATGCTCGGAAAGTCGATGGAGAAGCTTCTGACGCTGCCCACGGAGGAATTCGAGAAATACCGAAGGACTAAGTCCCACCAAATCTCAGAAGAAGAGAGGAACGCGGGAGAAGCTTACCATTACGCCACCATACGCAACTTTTTGGTTCGCTCACAGCTCGACGCACAAGATAAGCGACTGCCCGGGACGGGCGTCTTCGATCTGAAAACCAGGGCCGTCATTTCCATCCGTATGGATGTCCAGGGTTACGAGAAGGGCCTTGGCTACGAGATACGCAAACGTTTTGGAGATTGGGAGTCGTTTGAGCGCGAATATTACGACATGATTCGGTCCGCCTTTTTGAAGTATTCGTTGCAGGTTCGAATGGGGCGCATGGATGGTATCTTCGTGGCCTTTCACAACACGGAACGCATCTTCGGCTTCCAGTACATCAGCTTGCCGGAGATGGACCTGGCCATTCATGGAACGGACGACGTGCGACTCGGTGACCAGGAGTTTAGGCTCAGCTTTGGTTTGTTCAACGAACTACTGCAGCGCGCGACCAATCGCTTCCCCAATCAGTCGTTGCGGTTCATTGTAGAGACGCGTGACACGAAGGTTCCCCTTACATACTTTTTCGCCGAGCCAGTCACAGAGGAGGAGGCGGACAAGATCCAAGAAGCGTCCCGACCATCAGTTAAGCAACTCGAGAATGAGATGAACTGCGGTCTTGAGGCGAGTGAGACCAAGGTCGACAATGAGGGAAGCCAAACCGAGCAGCTTGCACTGGAAAGCTCTAGGACGAAGGCCGAGGCGAATGACCCTCGGAGCGACGACGCGTGGAAGGAACTGATGGCGAGAGTTGATGACATCATTGAAAACGACTCTCTGGGCAAAGGCTCCGTGCGGGACGCCGTCATGGAAGCTTTAGAGAACTGTGGCCTGTCTCAAGCCCTTACGGAGCGCGAGGATTCGAGGTACCTCGACCATCTGGTGACGGCGGTGACTGCCCACTTGACAAAGTCTGAGGAAACGGAGAGGTCGACTGAGTCGGAGGAATCGATTAAGGGTCAGGAAACAGAAGAGTCCTCCGAGATGGACGAATCAATCAAATCTGAAGAAACGGAGAGGTCGATTGAGCCGGAGGAGCCGATCAAGAGTCAAGAACCAGAAGAGTCCTCCGAGAGGGACGTGTCAACCAAATCTGAAGAAACGGAGAGGTCGATTGAGCCGGAGGAGCCGATCAAGAGTCAAGAACCAGAAGAGTCCTCCGAGAGGGACGTGTCAACCAAATCTGAAGAAACGGAGAGGTCGATTGAGCCGGAGGAGCCTATCAAGGGTCAAGAACCAGAAGAGTCCTCCGAGATGGACGAATCAACCAAGTCTCAAGAATTGGAGATGCCGACTGGGTCGGATGTGGAGGATAGCAGTGATCAGGTTCAGGAGTCACACGACGAGATTTACGAGCCTTGGGTAAGGGAAGGTCTGACAAGACAGTCATACGTGTATCGCTTGATGGAGACTGTCCGATCAAAGTATCCAGAAGACGTGTGGGAGACTAAACTGGATGAGGTGACCAAGTCTCTGGAAAACGGGGAATCGACTATGCTTGATGAGCTGATCAAGTATCGAGAAACGGAGATTTCGACTGAGGTGGATGAACTGACCACTTCTCAAGAAACGGTCGTGTCGACTGAGCCGGACGAGGGGGGCAACAGTGGACAGCCTCAGGGCTCAAAAATGGAAGCGGTGGAGGACGAAGAATCAGCCGGGACGCACTTGGCTAGACTGATCCTCAAGGCAAGAAAAGCGACTGATGAAGGAGAGCAGAGAGCGGAACTGTTGAAACACATATTCCGTGACTTGGCGACACAATCGAAAAAGCCGCAACAGGTACAAGAAGCGGATGCCGCCGGTATCCGTCTTGACGAGAGCGACAGTGCCGGTGTGGAAGAGAGGAATGAAAAGGGTGTCGAAAGTGAAGGCGACGGTGTCAGTGCCGATGTTAAGGGGGCGCCCTCCACAACTGACGACACGGGAAGCGGTAGTGCGACCAAAGCGAGGGACGACGGAAGCGCCGACGACACGATGAAGGTTGCAGAACCGGCGGATACGGCACAGACGAAGAAGAAGGCGGCGAACACGGCACAGAAGGAGGAGAAGCCGGCGGACACGGCACGGCCGGTCCTTGGCATGTACGTGACGATTCGCAACAAGGTGAACGGCGAATTCGTTGAACGGCCGCAGAGCTCGAAACCGGTGTTGGACTGGAGCGTCGAGTACTCAATCAACGAGATGACGGACGAGCGAGCACGACAAATTTACAAGGAGATCAAGACACGGCGGAAGAAGATTCACGACAACCAGGACCCCGCGATCAGAACGCGAGAGTGGCACAAGATGTTTGGAGGGAAGCTGCCCATCCTGTCCAAGAAAGGGCGGGAATACCGAGCAGGAAAGACGCTGAAAGAGGCGGGCAACCCGGTGCAGGTTGTATGGACCAAGGAGCCTCTGAGCCCAGAGAGCCTGGGCATTAACAACTCGGTGTCCGGCGCAGGTGGAGAGGAGAAGAGTTGATTGATTGGTTCCCAAGCGAATGGAGAAGTCTGATGCATGACTTGTACATGTGTGCGTGTCCACGCGGAAGGATTCGAGTGATTGGGTTGCTACATGTTGAAGAAATGGAGCGCGTGACAGAGCGGATACCATTACGATGAGCCGGGGTGCTGCCGCGCCATGACGAGCATGGGCGGCGTTGTGGGGGAGAGGAGACGGGGGAACATTGGAGGAGACGCCAAGGCCAAAAGCGACGAGGGCGCCTACGGGGGAACCTGACGCGGTCCGACCGTCCGAAGATCGGAGGGCAGGAAAAGGGGAAGCGAATCAGGATGCTCGTCTTCCCTCGATGTACGAATACGCAGGTCCGGGCCTGAATTGAGCGGCCTTTTGGCTTCTGGAAACGTGGTAGGGCTGCAGGTAAGAAGCGTGGGGGGACCCGAGACACGAGAGTGCGGTTGTCATGTATGTATGTAGGTAAGGGTAGATGGGAATAGGGGGCGTCCTCGGCTTCTCGACTGCCACGCCACATGCCACTTCAATCTCATGAAGATGCGAGCAACGTGACAGGGCAGTGTGAGGTCTGCTGGCTCTTACTCAAACAGTCTTGAAATAGTAATAGCCAAAGCGTGGGTATATACCGAAGGATTGTATATACGAGCAGTGCAGCCGGCAGGTGATCAAGACGGGATGCAGAAGCATGCACTAAGGGACCTTTGTTTAGATGAATGCGAGGTGGGAAAAAAAAAAGGGGG
>LAZP02000328.1:0-22999 GCA_001272575.2 Ophiocordyceps unilateralis | reverse complement strand
CCCCCCCCCGAGACACGGGAACCAAGTGAGAAGCCTTTGAGAATGTTGTAGCACTCAAGACTCATGAATCATTTTAGACTCTTCTTAGGTAGAGTCGGAACCGGGCTTAGTTCTAGGCAATCGATCATGTTTACTTCTTATATCGTGGCACCTCTATGTTTAGTAAAGTGGTATCATCTCAAGACATGCATACACAATCCCTGATATGTAATCTGACGCATGGACTTTCACCGGCGGATGAGCCGAGGCGCCTTGCGATCCTACATGTTCATGGATGCATCCATGTTGTCAGCCACCGACCCCTGCGTCAGACCTTCTGGGACTAGCAGCGATCACACATAAGACGGCGACGTCGAAGTAGGTGGCATTGTAAGCTGCAAGTAGTGCCCCCCTTCCGCGCCTCAGTTCAATACTTGTGCGGTCCATTGGACTATATAAACCTGGTGCCATCTCTGTGACGTTCACCTCCTGACAGGCTTCAACCCGTTGACTCTGGCTCACCGCAACTCTTTCTTTTCTTCGCCATGCGTTTCGCTGCCCTCTTCACTCTAGCTTCGGCTTTCCTTAGCGGCTTTGTTAATGCCCTGCCAGCCGAAAGCGAGGGGCAGCTTCAGAGCCTGAGCGCCGAGCTCACCGAACTCGCAGCTGGACTGCGACTGAAGGTGGGCAGGCGGCCGCAGAAGTCCAGCTCGTGCCCGCGCACCGACAACGGGCCTGGCAGGGTATATCCCCAGCATACCTACACCGATAATCAGATCACCAAAGCCTTCATGGGCGGTGCTCAGCTTGCTGCTGCTGGAAAGCAGATTGGTGACAGTGAGTCTTCTTCTGCACTGCAGCTTGACAGTTTGGTAACGCCTGGAAACTCAGATCGTTACCCGCACGTCTTCGGAAACAAGGAGAAAGTCAAGTTCCCATGCGGCAAGAACACGATGGAGTTCCCCATCCAAATAGACAATAACGTATACGGTGGTGGGTCTGTGGCTAACGTGCCCGACCGTGTTGTCTTTGAGTATAAGAAGACGAAGAGGGAGTTTATTGTCGAATATTGTGGCGTGATGCGTCACGGCCCCAGGGATTTCATACTATGCCCGCAGTAGATGAAAGAGACAGTTGAGTATAAAGGGGCCCCAGCGTCAAGGCAGTGTCATCAGGAGATCGAACTCTGCTTGTCTTGCTGAATGCTAGTAGCTTCCCGAACGGCGGGCCTCACAGCCAATTGAATGCCAATTCACCACAAGTCCGTATTTTTTCTTTACATGTACTCCAACTCTTGCAGCAGCTTAACGTGTGAAGTTCATAGGTGGTGGAGAGCGAAAGTGGAGAATCCGAGGTTGGATTTGCCACAGGGGATTCAATCTCTTGGGACTTGGGGCAGTATGGTTGGGTGCCCGGGGAGAGTCTTCCTTGCTTATCACCTTATAGCTGCATCGGTTGTTGGAAAGAGGTTGGTGGGAACTCATTTGGCTAAGGAAAACCCACTACAACCGTAATAAGACCCAGATACAATCAAAATACTGTCCGCTTGATAAACAACACAAGACTTGGGCGTTGTGGGTGAATTAATGCAATGATCATGAACTGAAGATGAAATCTAGTAACGCGTGTTGGCCAGTTGTCCCCCAAGTCCACATCGAAATCCAAGTACATTTGCCGCCTTGGGCGGAGCCGGCGCTGTGCGGGTCGACTGAGTTGACGTGTTCGACATGAGGCTCTCTCTAGAGTTCGTCCGAGTCAAATGATGCGGTGAGGCACTCATTGGTGACCCCGTCCACACCTGATTTTGCGAGGAGGAACTTAACGAGCTTATCCGCACAGGATTGCCCGGATGTGGCGACGCACTTCTCGATCCCGCTGAAGAATGAATCGGAGTACCGGATCTATCCCTCTGTGTGGCCACTTCAGGGACCGGAGAGGGAGACGGAAGTTCGCATTCCTCCGGGTCGATGCCAAAGATAACCGCGTAAGACTGGAGAAACATGGCGAAGACGGTTGCTGGCAGGTCCAGCGTCGGTAAAAAGACGATGCCGATGTTGCGGACGTCCATCTTGTTCGTTTCAGCCTTGTTGATGATCTTGATCAAGAGAGACATCATGTACTTGAGTAACGTGAAACTGGCCTTGGGCAACCTCTTGGAGGTCTGATTCAACATGGCCATTTTGTCTCTGCTGTTGGACATTTCTGTCAGGCCAAGCAACGTCCGCGTCTGATCTCTTGTCAGGATTGGAGTTGGAAGTTCTCGCAGGTAAAGCTTGAGAAGAGATGCTACTGTGTGTATGTCGAATCGTACGTCTATGTCGTCGTGTAAAAGATCAACGTCGCCTTTTGCGTCAAAAAGCTCACGCAGGTACCGAATAGTAGACGCCGAGCCGCTCATTCGAAAAATGCCTTCCTCAAGTATTGCATCCTGGCTATGCAGATACTGGAGACATCGGTAAACGACAGAAGGAAGACTGACTTCGGTATTTGCGGGTGGATAGTAGCGGACCGCTTCATCCAGCGGTATGCCAAAGACGCGAGAGGATCCCTGCTGTGCTGTAGCGACGGTGCCAATTCCTTTTCCACCGAATGACGGGTCTTGGCTGCCAGTTGACTGCGTACTTGGTGTGAGTTTAAGCAGGCCTCGCTTCTTTTCCTTCTTTTTGTCTTTCGAAACAACTGTGTCGACTCGTTTGTGTTGGGCCCCAGCAACTAATTGAGAGTGTGATTTCTGTTCGAAGTCGAAGTTAAAATCTGGTTCAGGACCTCTCGGAGGCGTCTTGGGCACATCTCGTGAGCCCTTATTTGCAGTATTGCGTTGCTCAAAATCCGTTGCGACGCCAAACTCCTCCGCCTGTTGTTCATCTTGAATGTTGTATCGAGTACGGATCTGGTGGCCGATATTTTCCAGATCTGAAACTATTTGCGGACTACTGACTTGGGATGGAGCTTGAACACGTCGGCTCTGGCTCGGAGGACCATTCCGAGACTCAGGCGGCCCGCTGTCTTTTGATGTAATGTAGTCTCCTGAGTCTGTTGGAGGGGCTGGAAGAGGCTGTGTCGGAGGAGCAGAATCATTTCGCGGGTTCCAAGGAATTCCAGACATGGACGCAATATTCGCGTGTTGTTCCTCGCTTGGAGCACTTCGATGCCTTTGACTCTCGAATTCTTGCTGCCGGACGGCAGCTCTTTTCTCCGCGTTATTGAACCCATCCGGTGGTGTAGGATCTTGAGGCTGTGGCAAAGGCTGGCCAAGGTTTCGGAGTCCGTCCATGGAGTTGTTGGCCTCTTGTCGATCAGTTTGCTGTGCCATCAGAGAAGATAAGTCGAGTGGTAAGTTGTTCTGGCCGCTGTAGCCAAGCATCAAAGACTCCATGTCTGGAGTTGCGCTGGGTTGAGACAACATGGCTAAGATATCCATTGGTGGTAACCCCATGCCATTCCCTGCGAAGGAGTTGGATTCATCGCGACCTCTTGAAGAGGTGAGGTTTGCAATCAAGTTGTCGAATTTCTTTTGACATTGTTCCTTTTCCTGAATAGCCAACTCTGAGTTTCTCTTCAGAGTCAGCATCATTTCTCTCTGATCGTTGACTAATTTCCGTAGCTGCGTGATTTGTTGATGCTGTGAAAGCCTCTCCTGCAAAAGATGTTGGACAAGAATCTCGGCCCCCGCCGTTGTCTTGATGAAGTTGGCGACATCTGCTGGTATTGGTTGGCTTTGCATGGAATTGTCCCTGCTACAGGATGCAGATGAATTGGTTGATATGGCGGAATCAACAGAGTTGCGGACAAGACTTTTTGCGGCCTGATCTGTAACCTCCATGGTGGAAGCGATTGCCGAATATATCGGCCGTTTGGTCCAAGGCGGCTCTGAAGATGTGATCGTCTATATCAACCAACGGCAACTTAGACAGTTGGCTGTGTTCTCGGAATTACAGAAGGAAGCGGCCGACAGTCGACATATAAACACGGAATGTCCGTTCTTTTCGGATGAATTGACTGTAGCAACAGTTGTGGCTCCGGGCCCCCCTGGTCCGGTATGCCGTGTTGCTGGGCTGAAACGTTGTGCAGAAAAGGAGAAGGAAAACTCGGCGCCGATCAAAATGAAAAGTTCAGAATGACGGGGTCTTCGGTTGTTGTTTCGCCGTGAGAATCGCGTCTCGTGGCTGCCTCTCTCCCGAGTACCGCCGGTGGTAACTCGGAAAAGAGCTTCTCTGCCCTATTGAAGTGCCAGTGAAAGCAGACTGTTTCACGCAAAGTTTAATATGTGTAGTCGCCTCTTTCGTACGGTCGGGCTTCGGACCGCGCCTCTTTTTGTCCTTTTGTTTTCGTCTCGTGCGGCACGCGAAGCAAAGAGCCTCGAGTCCAGGAGAGAAAGGCCAAGTTTGTGCCTCTTTGCCCTCCTTCACTCCTTCGCTCGCACGCCGACGCGGCTACGACTACGGCTACGGCTATCCGCGACAGCGGCAGCGTGGCGGTGGCTGGCTTAGCAACGGCGAGGCAGAGACTTCTAGAATAGAGGGCATGATTGCTTCAATTTGTTCTCTTGAACCCCCATTAGGCATCGATACGGTAGTAAGTCGCAGTCTTCAGGACGATAGGTGTGACTCAAGGTTAGGGTTACCGGAATTAAGAAAAACACTGCTAAGGAAAGTAGCACAGTCGCAATAGTGTTGCCCCCTATCCTAGCCACTTCACCCTTCTTCATCCATTCATCCTCTTTTCTGGCACCCGAACGTGCGGGCCCTCATTCTAATGGTAGATCCCCCAGCTGTGAGAATATCCGCGGCATTGCCCCGTGATCACAACACCCATCAGGGCTCAAGGTTTAATGTGATGCTAAGAAAGTCTGACGTTCCGTCATCCGAATCATCCAGTCGTCCCGGTCGGCCCATTCGCCGACAGTCAACAATTTACGTATGTGAAACCCCTTGACCCAAGTAGATGTCATCGGATCCTAAAAATGCCAGCACCCTCACCCCGGCAAGTCGGGGTATATTGTATGAACATTGCCACAGTTGGTCGTGTTGAATTTCTTATAATCATGGGCCATGTCCCTCTACGAATCGCTACGGGCTTAGTCCCTTTTGCCTACATGTAGTCTTGCTCGTACCATTTCCTCTCTAATCACTCCAACTGTCTTAATTTCTGTTTCCCTTCAAACTGTCAAAGCGCTGCGGTCCCGGCAAGTGTCATCATGACAAAGTATCAAGCGGACCATTTTTCTTCAGGAGGCATTGTCCTCCCACCACCGGGAACTGTTGAGTTGATCTCTCGTAAGTAGTGCATCTCGTCTTCACTCGCAACGTTTGCTTGGTGCTGGTAGGCAGATGTCAGCTGACCATTGATGGATCCCTCCAGAGGACACCAGCCAGCAGTTCGATCCAGAACCCGCGGCCGTGGCGTTGATGCCGGTCCCCTCGGACGACCCAAATGATCCCTTGGTCAGTGTAGAAACCACTTCCCCCTCTTTTTTTACACATCAAAAGACTCATCTACTCAAACGATTCACTAGAACTGGTCGCGCTTCCGCAAGTGCTATCACTTTGGTCTTCTGATGGCGATGACCATGGTCATATTCTCTGTGTGAGTGCATGTTTCCTGACATGAAACGGAATTCCATGATAATGAAGTCTATGGTCTCTCGCCTAACTTAGTGACATATAGACTATCTACTCAGCCGGTATTTTGGACTCAAATGCTAGAAGAGCTAGATATAACGCAAGAAGACCTCGATAACGCCCAGGCGTTTCAGCTGATCGGGTTGGCGGTGGGATGCGTCTTCTTCATCCCGGTAGCCAAGAAGTACGGCCGACGTCCGATCTATATCGTCTCAACAGCCCTCGTCACGGGTGCCGCCTGGTGGTCCGCATTTATGCGTACATCAAACGAGATTATTCTGACCAATGTCATCATGGGCCTTGCCGGTGCCACCAATGAGACGGCTGTTCAGATGAGCGTAGGCATTCCCTTGACTGCATCCCTAGAGCAATCTTATGGCATACCCCAAGGAGATCACCCCTATGCCGCCCGGTGTATGTTTCACAGACTCATATGCTAACTCGAACCTCTTTGTGGAAAAAAAAAAAAGATTCGCGACCTATTTTTCATCCATCAGCGAGGCTCTGCCAACGGTATCTACTTGCTATGCGTTACGGCCGGAGGCTTCCTCACCCCGATGGCTGCTGGTGCACAAACACTCTATTCGGGGTGGCGGTCATCCTATCTCACGGTTGCCTGTTTTATGACGGCCCTTACATTACTCTTCCTAGTTTCCTTTGAGGAAACTAAATTCGTTCCCCCTCCGCAGCAGAACTCCGACATCGACTTCAGCGATGGCGCCAGCGTGCGAAAAGACAACACCATGGAATTCGTTTCAACGATGCCTGTGGAATCGTCAGTTCCCACAAGTACCCAGCGATCGCGTCTCAGACTCCAGCTCATTACCAAGACTAACGAGTCGATTTTGAGGGACATGTATTATCCTGTACTTACAGCCTGGTATCCTCAGGTCGTGTTCACCTACATCGAATTCGCGTCCGGTGTTACCTGGGTTGTCATCACCTCCCTTATGACCTCCATAATCTTTTCCAAACCGCCCTACAACTTCAATTCTCTTCAAGTCGGCTTCATGTTTGGAGGCACCTTGGTTGGCTCCGTCTTTGGTAGTCTATACGGCGGATGGCTTGTCGATTGGGCCATTGTACGATTTGCAAAGAGGAACCGAGGTGTTTTTGAGCCGGAAATGCGTCTTTGGCTCTTTCCTCTTCCAGGCCTCGCCATGTCGGCTGGTCTCGTCGTCTTCGGCGTTACAGCTGACCGGGTATGCACTCCCGCCACCCTCAATGCTGCCATTGCTGCCTGAAACGACAGCTAACCTTGTGAAACATATAGGGCATGCACTGGATATTCCCCAGCATCGGGGCCGGCCTTTTTGGCTACGGATTTGGCGCTGTATCCGACATAACCTTTACTCTAGTCATCGATTCTTTCCCGAATGTAAGTAGGCCGGTTGAGCCTGTTTCCTTCCATGACATTAACAATGGTTCTTTCTCAGCTCGTTGCGCAAACTTTTGTCGTCATTGCGTTTTTCCGCAACGCAATTAGTATTGCCGGCCCCTTTTCCATCGTTCCTTGGATGGAAGCCATGAGTGTCAGTGCCATTTTCATCATCGCTGGCTCTATCAGTATGGGCATCCACCTTTTCGCTGTGCCGCTCGTCATCTGGGGCAAGAAAGCAAGAGAGAGCATCGCGCCTCGGTACTACCGCCTTACGGAGAGATTATACCCTGGGGTGATGGGCTAGGCACTCTCGCCAAAGAAAGTCAACTCGGCGTCCTATGCTTTGACTGCATTCCAACTGTCTGCGCCCATTGGACGACCTCATTTCATTTGACTTAAAGTCGAGAAGGGGCGACACCCCTCCCGGAAGAATTCGTCACCTCGCAAATCCGGGGGTATTATGAACAACAGCTTGAGGAATATGTCTGGACGAGGCTTACAAGAGGCTCAAAGAGACTCCCCTCATTTGCGGCGTGAAGAACCAGGTAACAGTGGAACTTGTTTCGTGTAATCAAGCCAGGCAGAAGTTACTACTTGACGGGGTCATACATGACGAAGCAGAAAAATAATGAAGACAGGTGGAAGACAAGGTAATGGAGGCGGGGAGGGGATACCATCACACCCCGCAGTTGCTGAATGTAAGGAGCACTGATAATGGCCGGTAGTGCTGGCGAGTCACACCTTAGAAATATCTCACTTGAGCAGACAGTTGCCAAGACATGTCAAGAGTTCGCAAGACGCATAGGGCGAGCTCTTTCCACTTTTTGAGAAATCAATCTCTCGTTTCAACAATTGCACCGGGGTCTGTTTCGGGCTCGCCCCCCTATATTGAAAAACTGCCCGAGTGCCCCATTACTTACCCAGCCTCTGAGAGCCGGAGATTCTAGCAGACAGCGATCAGACCGGGCTGGGGGCAGTCGAGCAAACTGGAGTCTGTCATCGCCGAAACTAGGAGTGTATAGGCATGCATCGTTGGGAAGACATTGTCGGCTTGTGTCAGCACAGGCCTTAGGCTAAGAGGTTCAATAGAAGCCCAAGATAGTTTGCTAGTAGTCTTTCCATTCCGCAGCTTGCAACGTATTTGCCCCATATTCAGGCCTCAGCCAAGCATCGTCGCGGCAGGAGAAGCCTAGTTACCCTCCTTCATCGCACGAGCTTGAGGATAGCCACTCTCCAACTCATCCCAATCAGCGATTGTCCGTGAGCAAGTTGCTGCCATGAGCGGGGTTTAGCTCCGCTATTTCATCGAGGATCATCGCCCTCCCGACAGTTCTGAGATTTCCGTTAACGAGTGACATAATCTGTTTAGGATGGACGAGGCTGACTCGCAAAGTGACTGAAGTAACCTCCTTCGACCTTCATGTCGCTAGTTATTGGCAATACAGGACCTAAAGGGACCTAACGAACAGGCAATTATCGGCCACAAACGACGTCCGGCCGTTACTCATCATCGCTTCGTCTCCGGTCCGCCTGTCCACGGTGACGGAACAAAGGCTCACGGGAAAATCCCGAGAAGGCTTTTTGACCCCTCGAAATCATACTCGGTGGCGTCCAGCTATTGCCATGCTTAGCCTCCGGGTCAAAATCAGAGCAGCAGGCCTCCTATCTATCGTGAGTCACTTGACAAAGGCCGAGTGCCAAGTGTTTCTCGCAGAAGCTATTCACTGGGACCCTGGGTGGCCCCAATATTGACCAACGCATCCCTGACCTTTACTCCGTAAGCAGCGCCAGTCCCCGATCTCGGTCAGAGTGAACATTTAAGACATGATCAGCCCGGTATTGATGGGAGACGTCCTCATGGAGACTTACGAGAAGTTATGCCCACAAGAAGACCCGAAGGAGCGGAGAAAGAGGATTATGCGAGCGAGAAAAAGACGTGCTCGTAAGTAGTCGCTGTTTCTTGGGAAGCCGCAGCAGTATTGACATCGCCATGAAGATACCCCTTTTTTTACAGTGCGGTAACACCACCCTCAATCCTCTGGCGGAGTTCGTAGCTAGTGAGCTGATACAAGAAGAGTATTAAATTGACTTATCGGCACATCTGACCGTGGTAGAGCCGTGCAAGTCCTTGCCATACTGCACACTCGCAGCCTTTGCTACTCTCCGCTGCCCTCAGCTTGCCGCAGGCTTGGTATCTCCCAAAGCTTCCGAGGAAGAGGATCAGCCGCAAGACACTTCCGCCACCTCCGAAGTCCAGCAATGATATACACAAGTTCCTGATGGCAGTATGAGCTCTTGCCCTCGGTTGAAATTTTAATCTGTCTACATAAGTAGCTAAATCCATGCCTTGTTATTTGCCAGGAAGGTGCCGCCATAGGGGCCGGCGACCTGTAAGGGTATTCAAGCCCGGTTGAGACGAATGCATCGTTACATGACTAGCTGAGAGAGGGGGAAATAGAGAGATAGAGGTCTCGGGATGTGGAGCCCCCAGTTACGGCAGGCTCCTACGTCGGCGCTCCTTTTCGCCGATGTAGGAGTCGGGCTCAGCTCCTCGAGTCTGAGAAGTGGCTAGCAGCATGGAGGGCCTAAAAGGCTAAGGCTCCCTCCCCCAAGACCAACCTATGCACGTGACTTCCTTGCAACAAAGGGGATGTGAAAGATCAGCCCGGCATAAGGGTCTCTTTGCCTTCTACACACTCAATACCATTCAAGCCCTGCTTCGTGCAGTATGTATGACTATGCATTGCGTAAAGGCTAAGGCACCTAATTTCTCCATAAAAATGCGCCTCATCCGTCTCCGTCGAGTCACCTCAACGCAGACATTTACAAGAGGCTAGTTTTACTATATCAATCGTCATCCCCCGTGAGGTCGTGGGTGATGGGTGTCCGACTCGTAACCGGGCTTCCACGACGCAGCTCGCCTTCGTCCTTGGCGGTCGGCGTGTAGTTTCGCATCCGCTTGGAGCCCTTCTCTGCCGCGTTGTCCGACTCGTCAGCCCGAATGCCTTCATTTGCCGCTGTCTTGCTACTATCTCCGCCAGGCAATGAAGCGTCCTGCGAAGGCTCCGGGCAGTCCTGTGCCTGGACACTGTCGACCGACGGGATCACCATGCAGACTGGCAGACTGGCGCCAGACGGAATGTACATCTGCTGCGAGACGCGACGCATTTCCTGATGGTCCTGACCGGAGCCTGAGGCGGTGATCAGCACCGGAGGAGAAGGCGCGGCCCCCTGATGCCGCCGGTTCTCCTTGCGCGACTTGACCTCAGGGGCAGGGACATTGAAACTGGGCGGCGGTGGCGGCTGCTGCTGCTGCTGCTGGAAATGAACCGGCATCGGCTGGTTGAGCAGCGAGTTCGTCAACGAGTTGGCTAGGTCGGCCGGCATCGACGAGTTGAGCGATAGCATCGGATACGGCACACCTAGTGGCCCAGTCAGCGTCGACGTCAGGCCGGCGCAAAACAGGGGTCGTCTGGCACCATCTTGCTCCTGATGACCGGCCTGTCCGCTGGCCGTCGGCGTATTAGTCGGCACCCTAAGATGGCCGGACCCGTCCTCTTCATCTTGCCGCATACCGACCAGCAGGGGCGGCTGCTCCATGGGTGCGGCGAGCCCTTCGCTGAGCTCCATTGGCGTGTAGTCCGGCATGCTGATATCTGTGCTCGACCTCCGAGCACTCCGATGCTGAGAGAATCCTTGCGCCCCGGCCCGCTGTGCGTCGGCGACGCCCATGCCCATGCCGCTCAGCCATTCAAAGTACGAGTTGGCGTCCCCCATGACATCTGAAGGTACCGCTTTGGCGAAGGGCAGCGTGCCGCAGACGGGAAGGGTGGCACGTCGAGAGCCCATGCCGTCGAACGACTTGGACATCATCATGCCCGGTATGGCCGAAGCAGCGTAGCGAGTCCGGCCATCCTGCATTAGGTCCGTCCGATGACGAGGAGAATGGGCATGTGAGGCAGGATCGTGGGAAGGGAATGATGGGACGAGCATCGACGAAGAAAACAAGGCCTGGCGCCACATGGACGGGTTCGGCCATGCAATGCACGAGCTCTCGAGGATGTCTGGACGACGCGTGAGCAACGACTGGGCATGGAACCCCCAAGGTGGCAATGCTCACCGAGCGGCGCATGCTGGAACGAAAAGATCACTATGTTCTTGACCCTCTCGATGGGCATGGAGATGGAGTCCCGTGGGAAACCCTCGCTGATGACGAGTTTGATCCGGCCAAGGTCGTCGGCAGGATTCCAGAAGCTCTGCTGAAGCAGCTCTCGCCGGAAAGGGGGAAACTTGAGAAAGTCCAGCTCCCCGTTCTTGGGCAACCCTGGAGGTATGTCAGTCAGGGAGAAGGCCTCGGAGATCGGTATAGCAAACCAAAGCTGTGGGCGATGACGTGCGGCCAATCCGTTGACTGCTCCAAGGCGGCCGAGCTACGGATATGGTCAGTGAAGAACGACAGAGAAGATACTGTAGTGAGCGAGCGTACGCAATCAACCTGCCGTCGATGAAAAGCCTCGCCTCGAATTTGACACTGTCGGCAATTTTTCCATACGACTTGGTGTACTGGCTGGTGCTTGGAGGGCTCCAAGAGTGAATCGAGACCTTGAAGGGCGCTCCAGCTGCGAGACTGGGGACGAAGCAGCAGACCGTGGGGAGGCCAGAGCCATGCGTATGCGAAAACTCTGGCGAGACCATCATCAGCTCAACGACGGTGTTCTGGGCTGCCAGTTTTGGGAACGCACCAGGGTCGTGGACAACATGACAGGCCACCTTGAACTCCTTTACGGGGTTCTTGCTGTCTCTGGGGAAGAGAAGAATATCCCAGTCCTCGTACCGCATCGTGACGACGACGAGAGACGACGAGGTTCCAGGGTGGAATGAAATCGAAGAAAGATGCAAGATTTTGCAGCCGACCGCTTTGCCGGGGAAAGATGCGGTGGAGGTAGCCGATGCTTAGGTAGCAGGTAGGTAGGTAGGTAGGTGGTAATATCTGCTGGCAGTGACGGGGAGAGGGTCGGGGGCAGGACAATTCCAGCGGTGCTGTTTGTGAGGCAACGCACAGAGGGCCGACAATGAGCTGGAAGTCGAGCTAGGCCAGGCAGGGCTTCCAGAGGGGGGATGGGAAGAGATGGAAAGCTGTGCTGGATCAATCCTTATCGCGCCAGTAGACGCGTTGGCAGGTACAGACGCGCAGTACGTGAGTTGCTGGGGTACTAGTACTAACCTCCACCGCCAGAAGCCTACCCCGACACCGTTAAAAGAGTGGAAGTAGGTAGGTAGGTAGGTAGGTAGGTAGGTAGGGAGTGACTGGCCCAACAAGGCGACAGCAAGCGAAGTATGGCGACGAGCAGGTCCCATGGCCATGACGAGGAATCAGACGCGAGGAGACAGACGCGGCCACTGCGAGGGGCCGCCAAGCAAGCAGAGACGAGGCAGTCGACCTCTTGACACCGCATCGCTCCCCACGCACATCTACACAAAGGCATATGGCGCCAAACCCCGTCCTTGATTCCGTGCTAAGAGATATACCATACAGTCCTAAGGATCTGGGTCGCCGGGCATTCGAGCCTGCCGCATCGTCATTAGCCCTAGCCCATCTGTCGCTGCCGCGGTGCCGGCGACCTACCCTCACAGCTCCGGGGCCGCCCAGTTCACGCTCCAATCCGCCCTCAAACTCCCTCGGGTATGCAGGCCGATCCGGGTATGTGAGGTAGACAATCCCAGACATTGTCAAGGCAACGGCGAGAAAGGAGCCGATCATGATGAGGGCCGGACCGTCCGTCGTCCACGTGTACTCGTAAGGCGAGAAGATGCCGAGCGTGTCATTGTCCTCGTGAACCGGCTCGCCAAAGTTGCGCCGCTCTTGAGGGTCCCACCAGTCCGCATAGGGATCGCGGTGCTGGCGCTTGATGCGTGGCGGATTGATGTAGCCGCCGTTCTGGCACGGCGTACGTCAGTGTGTGCTAGCCGTCTCACGGGACAATGGACACCGACCATTTCGGGATCCTCGACTTCACTCAGCACCTTACGTTCCGGATACTTTTCTTCAAGCACCTTCCAGTCCGAAAACTGCGGCGGCAGAAAGCCGCGGCGCTGTGTCGTCGGCAGTCGTCGAGCGGCATTTCGCAGGGTCGGCGCCCGTGAGAGCTGGCGGAGCAGCTAGACAGGGCGAGCTGTCAGCAGCTTACGCGACCGACAGAATCACGTAGACGTACCGAGGACATCTGAGTTTGAGCAAGCTGTGGATGAATGAGGTGGTCGTCTCTGACGAGCTCATCACTCGTCAACAAGTCGTCGGTTGACGATGACGCCTTAGATTCCAGGCAGCTCTTTCTCCCTTGCAGTCGCAGAGCTTCTGTGTGCTTACTTCAGCCGAAGCCAGGCCCCGTATGGTAGTAGGTAGATACCTCGGCCACGCGCACCGCCGCCCGCCAACAGCTGGTACTCGCAGCTCCCCCCGCGCCCCTCCGCAGAGGGTGGCCACCTCTCCTCCGGAAACCCCATGTCACTTGCCTGCCAAATTCTCGCCTCAAAAAGTTTTTGCTGGCGACTCACAATTCACAAACAAAATCCGCCACTGTCCGCGCCACGGGCTTCTGATCATGCGCAAACTTCGTATGGATATTTGCTGAAGTGCTACCATTCTATAGAGTTCCTTTTCTGCACCACAAATGTTTGCCTCACGGAGCTGTCGCCCTTTGCGTCTCTTGGCTACCCCCTGCTACCATGCTCGAGACGGCATCGCCCAGCAATCAGCCGGCCAACGCGGATCCCATCTCCCCTGGCGCCGCCAGCGAAGACCTCTCGCCACCTCCAGACAGCCCTCATGTCTCCGGGCACGCGCCCGGGCTCGCCGTCGACCATGTCCCGCCAGACGGACGCGTCGAACCAGACGCGATCCCCCAGACGACGAATGGCCATGGGCTCCGGGTCCTCGACGATGACGACGACACCGTCCATCCACGCCCACTCAAGCGCCGGAGGACTCGTCACTCTACGCCTCCGTCCGCCGCCTCGCGCAAGCCCAAGCTGGAGTCGCCGCCGTGGAGGAAGATCGAGCCCGAGGGGCCCACGTCCTTTACGGAGAACGGACGGCGCAAGTCGGGCCGCATCAACAGCACTGTGCCTCATGACGTACAATCTCGTGATAAGAGAAGTTCAAAACGTCGCTCGCTCAACGCTCCGGCCGGCTCTACGCCCAACAAGGACGAGTTGCCTGCCTTTGCCAACGGCGGCAAGGAACCATCTCAGCCCGCCGCCAGGAAGCCTGCCTTGGCACCAAAAGCTGCAATTACGAACCCGTCTCCGTCACTGAGATCCTCCTCTCGCACCACACGCCGCCCATCTCCCTCGCCGCGGCCTCAAGGAACGCGACATTCGACCCGACGCCGCCGTACCTCCCGCCTCACCGATAATGCTGACGACACGACCTCTGAAACCCCAGATCAGGGGCTGCGGCAAGTCCGCCAAGAAGAAGGCTCGCTGCCGCGAATCAAGCTGCGGGTCGGCAATTCGGGCCTTATCCCGCTCGTTCACCCCGACCAGGTTCGAAAGCGGCTGAAAATCGGCACCAGCTTCCAGGACTTTTGGGAGCGCGCCGGCAACATTCCCGTCGAAGATGGCGGCTTGCTGGCATCCGAAGACGGGCCGGCCTACACCGACGAGATGGCGCAGAAGGATGCCCGGTCAATCTTGCGGATCGAACAAGAGACAGAGCCGGGCGGACTACTGTCAGAGGATCGATGCTCCCTCTTCGCCCCTGAAGCAGCCCAAGAGCCACCCAGGCAGTGGACGCGACAAGACCACATGGTCAGAGCCATGGCTAATTTCCGCAAGCTTCTCGTGGCAGAACAGCAAAGACACCGATACACCGCCAAGAAGCTGGCCGAGGCCTGTCGCGACGAGTGGCTCCGGCGCCAGCCGAAGTCGGTCGAGGAGGTTGAGGCCGAGGAATGTGAGAAGTGGACGACGCGATATCGTCTGGTTGTCAAGGCCGTCTTGGGAACATGGGACAATGTTCGGGCCCATGTCAACCGGCAGCGGCTCGAGCAATGGGAGGCTGAGGAACAGAAACGGGTCAAGGCTGCGCTCAACGAAGCTGTGAGCCTGTCTGAGCAGAAGCTTCAAGCACGTCGCGGGGGGGCCGACTCGGAAGAGGAAGGCTTCGACGACGAGCTGAGCGACGTCCACAGCATCATAGCCAGCGACCACGGCATATCGCGCCGGGCCGGTGGAAGTGACGAGGACGGAGATGTTGAGGATAGCGATAATATGTCCACCACAGACGACGAAGATGAAGACACCGACGAAGATGGCCTTAAAGACGCAGCCGACGAGCTGCTTACACAAGAACAGTTACGAGCGAAGTATGCTCATCTCGCCGGCGTACGGCAAGGCGAGGGAAAAGATGAGGACATCGGCTCCACGAGCCACGACGCGTCCAGCAGTAAAAATGCGGACAAGGCTGACGAAGGAACCGACGAGTCGGTCGACATGGATGACGACCTCGGTGCCAGCGACATGGACAGCGAGGAGGGTTCGCGGGCTGCTTCTGACGACGCCAGTGGCGAGTCTGGAGATGAGGCAAGCGGCCTGCTGGGATTGTTGTTTGAAAAGCCTGAATTGAAACAAATCAAGGCCGAGGCCTCGCAGGCCACTTTTATGTTTACCGATGATGATGGCACCATGTCGGGCCTAGATGGACCGGGATACAGCAGAGGGAACACGTCCGATGCCAGCAAGCTTGTCGACGAGGCTATGGAGGATGACGACGATAGGATGTCGCTGGTCCGACACCCCGACTCTGTCCTCAGCGATGCAAGTGAAGGCGAATCCGGCCTTGGTACCGGCTTCAGCAAACACCACGCCCCTGACGATGAGTCGGCGGTTGATGCTTGTGAGCCTACAGACGGAAACGTCGGCCGTGCCAACAGCCGGCCGGCCGAGAAATCGCCTGGCGGTTCCGCAACAGAGCGCAAAGTTGGCGCTCACTTTCAGGTTGGCCGTTTAGCCAAACCTGAAGGTTGCCTCATCATCAGTCCCGAGACAGAAGCAGCCACGAACCCGGCGAGCCAATACCACAGCCAATCCCCTCCAACGTCAGAAACAAGACCGTCAGAGCTGGACGCCGCGTCGACGATAGATGCAGCAGCCGCTAAGACCGGGACCAGCAGATCTTCCTCGGCCCAGGCATGCGTGCGTCACAAGACGGAGATACCCTTTCTGCTGCGCGGCACGTTGCGCGAGTACCAACACGACGGCCTCGACTGGCTCGCTGGCCTCTACGCCAACAACACAAATGGTATCCTCGCCGACGAGATGGGGCTGGGCAAGACGATACAGACAATCGCTCTCCTAGCCCACCTGGCGTGCCATCACGAAGTCTGGGGACCGCACCTGGTGGTGGTGCCGACCAGCGTCATGCTCAACTGGGAGATGGAGTTCAAGAAGTGGTGTCCCGGCTTTAAGATCCTGGCCTACTACGGCTCTCAGGAAGAACGGAAGCGGAAGCGCCAAGGCTGGACAAACGATGACATCTGGAACGTATGCGTCACCTCGTACCAGCTCGTACTCCAGGATCAGCAGGTGTTTAAACGTCGGCGGTGGCACTACATGGTGCTCGACGAGGCGCACAACATCAAGAACTTTAAGTCTCAAAGGTGGCAGACTCTACTGGGCTTCAACACACACTCGCGTCTCCTTCTCACCGGGACGCCGCTACAAAATAACCTTACCGAGCTGTGGTCGCTGCTCTTCTTCTTGATGCCCGCGGAGAACGGCGAAGGGGGGTTCGCGGACCTGCAGGAGTTTCACGACTGGTTCCGCAAACCGGAATCCCAGATCTTGGAGAGCGGTAGGGACCAGATGGACGACGAGGCCAAGGCCATCATCACCAAACTGCACAAAGTCCTCCGCCCATACCTACTACGTCGCCTCAAGGCCGACGTGGAGAAGCAGATGCCAGCCAAATACGAGCACGTCGAGTTCTGCCGGCTCTCGAAGCGGCAGCGCGAGCTCTATGACGGCTTCTTGTCCCGAAGCGACACGCGGGAAACGCTGGCGTCTGGCAACTACTTGTCCATCATCAACTGCCTGATGCAGCTCCGCAAGGTCTGCAACCATCCGGACTTGTTCGTCGACCGACCCATCATGACGTCGTTTCGCATGCGCAGGTCGGTGCCGTCCGAGTACGAGGCGACTGAGCGGAGAGTGCGCCACACTTTACTGGCAGAGGATCCCATGTCCGCTGTCAGTCTTGTCTTCCTGAACCTTGTCCCGACGGTGTACGAGCACGTCTCGGGTGCGCAGACACAGCAGATTGCCCAGCTGAGCTCCCATCATAAATTGGTGGATCTTCGCGAGGCTCAGAGGATACGAGCCCAGGCCGGCTGCACGAGACTAGACCCGTCGACGGTGGGTTCCAATATCACCTATCTCGAGAGCGCGGCGCGGTGGGACCGTTTCGAGGAACTGCAGCACTGCGTCTACCTTAACGCGCTCCGCCGGCAGCAGACACCAATATTGGGGAAGAAGCTGATGGATCTGGTGACGGTCGTCGACGCCAGCTTGGGATCCTGGCGACCGCGGCCCAAGGTGCCGCAGCAAGTCATGGCCTGGTTCGAGAACGACTCGACGTTTGTGCGGTCCATGGTGCCGACGCTGGAGGAGCGGGCTGAAAGCCTCAAGACGACGATTGAGAAGTTTTGCTGCGTGACGCCGGCGGTGGTGACACGAGATCTGGTGCCGCTGATGCTCGGCCGCAGGGGCGTCGAGGCTCTGACCGATCAAGACCTTAGGCTGTCGGCTGCCGTCCGCTGGGCACCTTTCTTGCCCAAGGAGGCACCCGTCGACCCGTGGCACGAGGCGCGGATGCGGCTGAGCATCCAGTTTCCAGACAAACGGCTACTCCAGTACGACTGCGGCAAATTGCAGGTGCTCGACCGGCTACTCCGCAAGCTGCAGGCCGGCAGTCACCGCGTGCTCATCTTCACGCAGATGACCAAGGTGCTGGACATTCTCGAGCAGTTCCTCAACATGCACGGGCACAAATACCTCCGTCTCGACGGCGCGACCAAGGTGGAGCAGCGGCAGATCCTCACGGACCGGTTCAACAATGACTCCCGTATCCTCTGCTTCATCCTCTCAACGAGATCGGGCGGGCTGGGCATCAACCTCACCGGAGCCGACACGGTCATCTTCTACGATCAGGACTGGAACCCGGCTATGGACAAGCAATGTCAAGACCGGTGCCACCGAATCGGGCAGACGCGGGACGTGCACATCTACCGGCTGGTCAGCGAGCACACGATCGAAGCCAACATCCTGCGCAAGGCGTCGCAGAAGCAGATGCTGGATGAGGTGGTGATTCAGGAGGGCGAATTTACGACGGACCACCTCAATCGGCTCTCTGTGCAGGACATGCTCGGAAACGGAACGGACCTGACCGTCTCGAGCGTGTCAGCAGCGGACGCAGCGTTAGACCGGGTTCTCGGCGGGCCCGACAGCCGGGGAGAGGGGCGCAGTGTGGTGGGCCGGGCGCTGGAGCAGGCCGAGGACCGGGAGGACGTGGCAGCGGCGCGGGTGGCGGAGCGGGAGATTGAGGCCGACGACGCCGACTTTACCGAGAGGCCGAGCGGTCCCGAATCCGGGACGTCGACGACGCGTCAGGGCACGCCGTCGGCGAAGTGGACGTTTGAAGGGCAGGCCACTGAAGAAGCGGCCGAGGATGAGAAGATTCGCAACATCGATGAGTACATGGTGGACATGATGGCGGAACTGCTCAAAGGGACGAAGCTCGAGTTGCCGCGGGACAAGAAGAAGGGCAAGAAGAAGGGCAAAGACACTCGCAAGCGATAAGACGACACAGCGGGCACGGCATTTGGGATAGTGTAGTATAGCAAGGCGCTTGAAGAGAGCTGCAAGTTGTGACGTTCAGGGTTGAGGTTGAGGTCGAGAGCGGGGCGGCTCCGGAGTGGGCGGAGCGGAGCGGGTACGGGACGGGATCGACTGCCGTGTGCGATGATGACAGTGTGAGTACATACGTAGATATGTATGTGCGAGTGAATATGGCGAGGAGAACAATTCTCAGCTTCTCTCTAATGATACAGAGTCTCTTCAATCGTGAGAGTACTAGTAGGTATGAATCGGTAGGTAGGTAGACAGAGGTTCATCAGCCAAGGCTGAGATGGCGCGACAGGCAGTACTACTAATCAGAGTACGTACAGGCTAGCTCGTCGTGGCTCTGACGGAGGTGAGGCGCGTCGAGGCCAAGTACTAGTACCTGCCCCTGCGCCCGTCTGCACGTCGCGGTCACGAGTCAGAGCCAAAAGCGGTGATGCGTCGCGCGGGAGCGGCGGGTGAGACAAGTACCGGTACTTAGCCCCTTCATCTGTCGCACTCTTTGCGGCAGCAGCGCCTTTGCATCGGAGTCGCTGCACGGGAAATTTCCTACACAAATGTTCAGGGAAAGCCGGTTCATCCATCCCATGCCCATCCCATCCCGTTCCCATTGGTCTCTCGATACCAACGAAACTCCTTGTTTTCTTCGAATGGCGCGACGACGTAAGCTTCGAGCGTGAAAAGGAAGGAAGCCTGACGTTTACCGTCCGAGTCCGGCCGCCCGCAAAGCTATCCTGGAGGACGAGGACGAGGACGAGGAGGGATGCAGGCCCCCAAGGCCAGGGCAGACGCTCATGGACGCAAGGCCAAGGTCTGATACCAGACTCCTGCCTCTCTTTTCAGTGTCTTTGCTAATGACGAGCTTCTTTTTTCAGCTTGCCAATTCCTATCAGCAGCTGCTGGAGTGAGCACCCTCCCCCCTCCCCTCTCCCTCCCCTTTTCTTTCTCCCTTGGCTTGCGCTGACGCCTCGATGCAGCGAGTTTGCCAGCGACGAGCTTCGTTCCGTTGGAAATTACTCCGTCGGTCGCCTCATCGGAAAGGGCTCTTTCGGCAAGGTCTATCTGGCTTCCCATAAGCTCACCAATGGCTCCAAGGCAAGGCTGCCCCTCCTCCCCCCTCGCCCTTGACCGACTTCGCTGACGCGCCTAATCCGCTAGGTCGTCCTCAAGTCGGCTCACAAGACCGACACCAACCTTGCTCGCGAGATTCACCACCACCGACAGTTTGTACACCCGCACATCGCTAGACTCTATGAGGTCATCGTGACGGAGAGCCTCATCTGGATGGTCTTGGAGTACTGCTCTGGTGAGCAACCCACCTTGTGGGCCGCTTTGCCTCGACTTGCTCGCTAACCTGCCTCAGGCGATGAGCTCTACAACTACCTCCTCGAGCACGGGCCCCTCCCTGTCCCCAAGGTCCAAAAGATCTTCGCCCAGCTCGTCGGCGCCGTCTCCTACGTTCACCTGCAGTCGTGCGTCCACCGCGACCTCAAGCTCGAAAACATCCTCCTCGACAGGCATGAAAACGTCAAGCTCGTCGATTTCGGCTTCACGCGGGAGTACGAGGGCAGGACGAACCATCTGCAAACCTTTTGCGGCACCATCTGCTATGCAGCGCCCGAGATGCTGCGCGGCGAAAAGTACGCGGGCGAAAAGGTAGACGTCTGGAGTCTGGGCGTCATCCTCTTTGCTCTGCTCTGCGGTGAGTTGCCATTTGACGACGACGACGACGGTGTGACTCGCACCCGCATTCTCTCACAAGATCCGACCTACCCCGAACATGTCCCCGCCGACGCCCTGCCTCTGCTCAAGTCCCTCCTCTCGAAGCGTCCCTTTCACAGGCCCTCGCTAGAGGACATACTCGCCCACCCCTTTCTCTCAGAGCACGCGCCGGCTCAGCAAGTCATTCTCGGAATCCAGGCGCAGCCGCCCTTTTCAACAGCCCTGGAAAAGGACTGCCTGCAGCGAATGCGGAGCGCCGGCATGGACATTGACGCGGTCATCGAAAGCGTCTTGGCGCAGAAATGCGATGCCCTCTCTGGCTGGTGGACAATCCTGCTGGAAAAGGAGGAGCGCAAGCTGCGTAGGAGGGAAAAGAGGCGCAAGGACAAAGACTCGGACAGGAGCCAGAGGCGTCTCTCGGCCGCCTCGAGTCGGCTCGAGCGTCTGACGCCGGCGCTGCAGGGCGTGGTCGAGGACGGTGGGCCGTCGACAAATCAGTTCGTCCGGATGGGCGAGTCCCATGGGTCGAGGAGTCGGGGCCGAAGTGAACGCCGGAGCGCCCTGTTCTACGGCGATGCCGTCTCTGATCGGCACCATCTGGCAGACAAGAACAAGGGCAGCGTCGACACCGACGCCGATGACGTGCCTCCTACGCCCATCGACAAGGACTCGATCCGCTCCGTCTCGACCTCTCGCCAGCGCCGCCCGATTCCGCCGCCCAAGGAGGGCGTGATCCGCAGCGCGAGATCTCGGGGCTCGACGCTTCACCTGGTGTCGGCCGCAGAGCCCGTCGTCCGAAGTAGCGGCGGTGGTAGAAACACGCCTCACGCGCAGGAGGCGGCGACGGCGACGGCGCAGCACAAGGTGAAGAAGAGGTCGGGCCCGGCCATCATGGCGCATTGGAAGAACTGGACGCACTGGTTCATCGAGAACACGACGCGACGCCGCAAGGGGCACGAGCGACGCGCCAGCCGCAGCACGCCCAATCTGCATCGGAAGGAGCTTGGAAGCGGCGGCGGCACCGGCGGGAGCAAGGACAACAGCCCGAGACCCCAGACCAGCAAGTATCCGGCCTCGGGCTCTCCAAGTGTGCCGGCGAAGGCTACACTGCCCCGGGGGGTCGTGGCCAACGGCCATCCGCCCCGGCAGCACAGTAATCATCATCACCATAACGGCGCATCGAACGGCGGCGGCGGTGTGACATACCGGCCCTCGGCATCGCGCTCCTCGTCCCTCTCGACCCCGTCGCTCCAGCAACAGCCCCTGCGGCCTCGACTTGCCGCTTCGCAGGCCTACAGCAGGCAATCTCTATCTCCGTCGCCACTGACGCCGCGCTCGACGGTGCGGCGGCCGTCGACGGGCCTTCGAGGCAGGAAATCGACGTCGTCGTCTGTGTCGTCGATCCGGTCGATACACCACCATCATCACAGTCATTCCAAGGCCTCGTCCACCAGCTCGGCCGGCTCCGTCTCGACGAACAAGACCCCACTGGGTCGCGGCCACTCGCCTCATCACTCGGTTAAGGTTCTTCCCGCCACACCGACGGCCGGTTCGTTTCCCTCTAACATCCGGCTCGTGCTCGGGTCGCCGGCGCCGGCGCCGCTGCAGCTCTACAACGAGGGCATGCCGGATAACCAGGCTCCGCCGCTCGGGTCGCCAAATCCGTTCGCCTCAGGGGTGCTGTTCGCCCGGCGGAAGAAGAACCTGTTCAAAGGCCCGGCGCTCAGTTTTGGCGGCCCGCTCTCCGGCGGCGGTAGCGGAAGCAGACACGCGTCCTCATCGGGGGCCGGGCATTCCCGCAGCGGCAGCAGCTCTGCCATGGGGCGGCGGTCGGGGGAGATTACCATCCAGGAAGAGGACGAGGAGAGCGCTGTGATGGAGGAAGAGGACGAGGATGAGTGCGAGGAAGTGGAGATGTTCAACCCAATTGTTGGCGGGCCCGGAGAGACGATTGAGGAGCGCATCATTGAGGATGATGAGTCGTCGACGCCGACTTCGGCCGTGAGACGGAGCTCGGGGGGGCCGAATTGATGGAAGAGTATGTTTCGTTTGATACCCTCATGGGCTTTCTTCTTTTTTCTTTTCCTGTGTCCCATATTTTCATGTTTTTATACGGATTTAAAAACGGCAAACGAGTGAGCTGGTCTTGTCTTTTATTTTCTGTGTTCTTTATTCCTTTTCTTTCTTTCTCTGTATATTACATATGTCGCGAGTTTTTCTGTTTGATGTAGCTTGTGGTGCATGAAAAAAAGGGCAAGGGGTGGAGGAGAAAGGGTAGAGGCAGATATACCCGGCTATCAAGCCATGGATACAATTAATTTGCATTTGGTAGACGGGGAACCGTAGGTGTTACCGTATGGTGCTGTGCTGTATGTAGTTGTTGTTGTTTTTTTTTGGG